>JANXJC010000008.1:1993477-2014766 GCA_027564655.1 Leptodon cayanensis | reverse complement strand
ATACTGAAGGATTCTCTGACCCCAGGGCAGGACCTCGCACTTGTCCTTGTTGAACCTCAGGAGGTTCCCATGAGCCCACTCCTGAAGCCTGCCAAGACCCCTCTTGATGGCATCTCTTCCCTCTAGCAAATTGACTGCACCACACGGCTTGGTGTCATCCACAAATTTGCAGAGGGTGCACTCAGTCCCATTGTCTATGTCATTGATGAAGAAGTTAAGTAGCATTGGTCCTAGTATAGACCCTTGAGAGGCACAACTCATCACTGGTTTCTATTTTGACATTGAGCCATTAACAGTAACTCTTTGGACACAACCATTCAACCAACTCCTCATTCATCTAACAGACCATACATCAAACCCGTATCTTTCCAATTTAGAGATAAGAATGTAGTGTGGGACTAGTGTGGGACAAAGGCCTTACAGAGCTCCAGGTAGATGACATCCATAACTTTTCCATTGTCTACTGATGCAGTCACTCCTTCAGAGAAGGCCGCTAGGTTAATCAGGCATGATTTGCCCTTGGTGAAGCCATGTTGGCTGTCTCTAATCACCTCCCTGTCTTCCACATGTTTTGACATAACTTCCAGGAAGATCTGTTCCATGTCCTTACTGGGCACAGAGGTGAGGCTGACTGGTCGGTAGTTCCTAGGGTCCCCCTTTTTACCCTTTTTCAAAAAGGATGTGATGTTTCCCTTTCTTCAGTCACTGGGCACTTTGCCTGACTCCCATGACTTTTCAAATATGATGGCGAGTGGTTTGGCAACTACATGTGCCAATTTCCTCAGGATCCTAGGATGCATCTCATCAGGTATGGTGTCATAGAAGCCTGCAGGATTTATGTAATTTGGGATTTTCCTTCTTTTACCACTTTTTTCTTTATTTTTCTTGTTTTCTTTTTTTTTCTTCTTGTTTTGTTCCCCCCCCCCCCTTGTTTTCTTTTTTCCTTTTTTTTTTCTTTAGTGCACTGACAAGCATGGGATCATAGATTTGCAGTTTTTACAGTTCTTCTAAAAACATCTGCCTTCCATTATCTATTGCTACTTCAAGTTATTTCTCTTACTGTGTGTATGTTCTCCTGTGAAGAGTGCTTTGATTGTTTCTTTTTCATTTTAGATAGTTGATATATTTTGTGACTCAGAGAGATGTCTCTGTGACCATCTTTACTTTGATGGGTATTGCCTTCCTTTGAATGGGTCTGGTACTGTCTTTCTATTTCGCTGTCTTTTTTTTCATCTGGCTGAATTGTCTCTATGGATTGAGGCAACTCATTCTTTGTGAATAGAAGGTGAATGTCAAGGGCATGATTTGTCTCACCAAAACCAGAAGTTGCAATGTAGATATCTATGCCTTAGCAAGTCACCTACAGTCCTAATATTTATATGTAGAAAAACATGCCACTCACAGGGTAAGATTCCTTTAATCCTAAAATAGACATCTAAAGTGACTCTGATGTATTATACCCTGCACCGGTCCTTTCTCTCCATTTATTGCAGAGACAGATGATCATGAAAAGCTCAGATGCAGATAGCTGCATCTGAGAAATCTGAAGGGAGCTGAACATGCAAACATCTTCAAGTTGTGGCTGATTTTATCCAGGAAGGTGGAAAGGAGAAACTGAAAAAAAAAAGTGTATGGTACGAACACTGATATAACTATTTACCATTATTAACAATTGATTACTTGGTCTTTTAGAAAGAAAAAAAACTTTTTTCTCCTGCTTTTTGTTTTCTGTAAATCCCCAAAGCCATCTTGCTCTCTTTTATGTTTTAATACTATGGCTTATAGAGAAAAGCCTGCCTAAAAATCCCACCAGAAAAGGCCCTTCTCATTCTAGCATCTTCAACATCTGTGGGAAATAAAAAATAAAACACAAAAATTAGACCCTGCTAAAGAACCTTGCTCAGCAGGGAGGATTTTACTAGTGTGTGAATAAATAAAACCATTTGTCCTTATGGACTCATGCTGACTATGCACAGAGGAGGTTGGGGTTGCTCTCCACCCCCACTCAAGATGTTGCTGTTAGAATAAGGTTATCTGTTCACCAGCTTGTTTTTGTTTCTTTAAAAAAAACCCACATAGACAGCAACCTTAAAAAAAAAAAAAGTCAGTGGAAGCAAATGAGAAAGCAACTATATAAGAAGGACATATATTTATAGTGCTCTCATAATACATAAACCATCAGCTGCTCTTACCATATATTTTCTGTAGAAATATTTTAATTCTCACAGAAAAGCCATCACTGTCCCTTTTATCATATTTCTAACAGAATTTTCATCCTATATGTAACTTGTAGCATCACTTGTTATTAAATTTGTCTGACACTTTATTTTTAAAACATAAGTTACATGTAACTTCATACAACTATAACTGTGCATGCCCAGATTTCCATGCTGAAAACATACTTCATTTTTTTAATACAGGGATATTACGAGTCTATTTTTATTTAAACAAATGGTTTTACTTGCTGGTCCCTTTTAGCTCTCCTCAACCCATTCTGGTCAGTCTCTTCGCACTTTCTTAATGACATGGTTTCAGAGGAAAGCCTTGTCTAAACATCCTATGAGCGATTTTCAGGCTACCTTTGATCTAACATTTTCAGTTTGTGTAGAAAAAACAAGAACACTAAAATGAAACCAGGTTGGCTGGGGAAACTTTATTTAACCATTTAAAAATACTGCTTAAAATGTTTTTCCTGTGTTTAATGTTTTTGGAATACTAAAAGGCACGGGCTTGTGGAAATCCATCCAATTTGGATAGGACTTTTGAAAAGCTACTGTTTGTGCATACATTGAGCATGGAATCTCACTTTTAGCAGCTAAACGTTGTTGGAGTCTGTCTCCACTGAGCGTGTACCTATTTCTTACATCTTTTAGCACTGATCTAATAGTGTAAGCAAAATCTCCGGAAACTTTCAGAACTCGGTGAAAGGGCTATTAGATGAAATTTCTGGACAAGTAGTATTCCTAAGAGCTGGCCAAGAGAGAATAGGGTTAAGCAGTAACACAAAGTTCATTAACGAGAGACACAGAATCCCCCAAGTTATCCTGAGTTCAAAAATTTTTTTTTCCCCTCATTTTCTGCCCTTGAAAGGAAAGCACAA
Source organism: Leptodon cayanensis (assembly GCA_027564655.1). Taxonomy (NCBI): domain Eukaryota; kingdom Metazoa; phylum Chordata; class Aves; order Accipitriformes; family Accipitridae; genus Leptodon; species Leptodon cayanensis. The sequence continues at coordinate 2,011,666 of JANXJC010000008.1, read as the reverse complement.
AATAAAGGAGGAAACGCAACAAAACAAAACCACAGCAATTCCCCTGACAGCAAGCCATGATAGTGCCTGCTTTGCCATCTATCACGTTTGATCCTGCTCTCAGAGATTTCAGTGAATATTTTTTCCTTCTATTTCAGTCTCCTCTCTTCAGACTCTTGTACCATTCTCATCACTTTGGCAAGTGCTTCATTTCACTGATTGAACAGAATTTGTCTGTACCTGAACTTAAAAAATGGGCTGTGTTCTGTTCCTCATCAGTTTCAGCATGCATTCTATATAATTATACTTTTTAATCTTTTTTTTTCTCTTTTTCCTATTGTAAACAGAGCATTTTTTGTGGTAGCCACGTTTCTCTGTACAGATTACAGGCACACCCGTGGCTTTTGCAAGTGGAAAGGTATTTGTTGTTTGTTTTTCCTAAAGTGCTTTCAGGAAGCTAAGACATTTCAAAATACAATTCTTTCTATATGAAATGTTCTTACTCTTTTTCATCTGTAGAGAGAAAACATACAATTTACATATTGTAAAAAAAGAAAATGCCTGTTATATAAAGGACAGTTCTTTCATATGTTAAGCAAGATCAGTCCATTTTTATCATATTTCTCGCTTCAGAAAATCACAGCACTGTCTTTGAGGAATTCTTTGCAAGTGGAGATACAGGAATAACGAGAGCCCCCTCCACAGCTGCTGCTTGTCAATAGCATTGCTGTATCAGCAACATGCTTAAACAATCTGGGATGACAGGAATGCCATTTCCTTTCTCTCTCCAGGTGGGAGCCACTCCCCACTCTTTCCCTGATTAAAGAGAGTGACCCCCAATGGCAGCTCCCTGGGATTCAGGAAATATACCGCTTTTTTGTAATGACAGTTTTAGAATTCCAGGTTTTAGTACATGAAAGCGGGTTGTGGTAGGGTTTTTTTGAGGGGGGGAGGGACACAGAGGAAGGGGGGGCTGGTTTGTGTAATCGGTATGTTCATTGGGCTAATTCTTACCTTGTTTTTAACCAGAAAGGAGTACATAGCAATGTGGTAGCTCAGTTATGAGCTACACTTACAAAGGACTTTTCAAGTGCTTTTCACCAGTAGTACCTTGGTGCACATCCCACATAATGTGCACGGCTCTGCTCGGTAGTATTCTTTCAAATATCATTTTATATCTCCTACGTCATAAAAGGTACATCAGGTAAAGCGTAATCTTACCAAACGAAACAAACAAAACCTCCCATATGTCATAACTGAGTGAAATCATGCTAACTTCATTCTTAGGACTTAGTGATGACAAGGAAGTCCCATGGGGATGGCACAAAGCCGTAGGCTAACCTGCATTTTACCACAAGCATACTGTCTCTGCTCACCAGAAACTTTCTTCTCAGCCCTCGATATGCAGTGACGTAGACACACCAACTTTCATCTCCACACACTGCCTCATTTGAATGAATCCTTTCCAAAGAAACTCGTATGTATGCCAAGTATGACTTACACTTTTTAGATGCACTTGAAATCAGTGGGGGAGATAGCTGCCTTATGTTTACTGTAGCAAATAACGCAATTACTAGGAGCAGATACGCAGAGCAAAACAGCCTTTCAGAGGCCCAAGAGCCCATCCTACATGTGATTCTGGGGGGATTACTTCAGAATAATCTAGTTTGATTGTGTAGTCTTAATGTTCATTAACTGTTAAGGAACACGGAGAGTTAGTCATCTGACTTAGATGCCTGAACTAGACATCTTATGAGAGCATGAGCTCCCTCTGAAAAGGTTCAAAGCACCTCTCTCTCATAGGCTATATGGATTAGATGCAAGACTTTCTGACTATACAAAATGCAAAAGCTTTCTTTAGAAGGACTGGTTCACTAGGCTCTTTGAGATAGTTGAAATTCATATGCAAAAATTGTATGGGCTGGATTTTATATTAAAAGTGGTGTGAAAAGATCTTGCAGACAAAGTCAGAAATGTAGCCTAACAGCTTTAGTCTATTTTTTGGTTTATGGATTTAATTTCCGAATTCTCACTTGGAGAAAAAACTGAAAATTGAGGTTGCAAAAGATAAAGGGAATGTTAAGTGTATCTGAACACTAAATTATTGATAGATGCAAAGAAGATATGTCAAATACTTGCAAAAGCCATGTAGAATTTAGCAAGTTAATAGAAAGCAACTCAAAGGATCAGCAAAATAAAATGTTTCAATTTCTGAAGAAAAAGAGACTTTTGCTTGAGGAAGAGATATGAATACTTCATTTTTTCCTGCCCCAACTGAAAAAAAATTACCTCTATAGTAGGTATGCAGAAAGAGGTAAAAACCCAACAGTTAGATTTCTAGTCTTGTAAACACCTAGCTACTAAGATCTCAGATATTTTTCTTCCATTTAAGAGTAAATCTTTTGAAGATTAGAAAGAATAAAGCCGGACACTGGATTTGATAAACGTTTCCAAATTAATCTCCTGTACAAGACTTCTTGAACATTCTTCTGTCATCAAGTGCTTTCCCAGAACCCCAGCGTTACAAAACTGAAAGTGTATTTACAGCCCAATTTAGGTGGAACAAAACAAGATACAACTATTTTTCTGAAGTTGACCTTTGCAAACAAATTGCAAGTGGAATACCTCCAAGATCAAATAAAAAAGTAAACTCAGTTCCTCACCTATTATCCTTCCATTACAATATCACTGGCCTAGGTTCAGGCTGTACTAATTGGTACATGCCTGTTACAGAAGTTGGACTAGCAGCCTCACTCTTGCAGCAGCAGGAGGAAGAGTTGCTATGAAACTAATTACAGCTATCAGCAGTGGTTCTGTTTTAAATGGTCTATGAATTAGGCAGTCTCCTAGAAGCACACACAAGTGAATTTGCCATTAACAATGAACAGCTCTGTGAAAAGAACGCAGTATAAATTTACTTAGTCCATCCTGGGATTAGGCAGACAGCTCTACTCTTATTTGGCCTCTGAAGCAAATTTCAGTGGAAAACTTAAGAGGCTTTTCCCCAGCAAAGTGAATTTTGCCAAATACTTGGTGCCTTATTATAATACAGACCGTATTCCAATTCCAATTACACTAATGCAAGCCGTGAGTAACTTCATTGTGCTCGCTGGAATTACTCTAGATTTACAACAGTGTTATCTGAGATTTACACCTCTATAAATTAATCTGAAATGTGGCCACATGGTCTAGCTGGTTGTTAGCTTAATAGAAAAAATATAGTTGCATAAATAGTTGATGTCTTTCATACTAATTTGGGACCTCCTTACAGCTGCTTACTTACCCATTTATATTAATTTACTACGCCAGAAATGTGTCCAATTAATAAGAGAGGTAATTCACTCACTGTTCACGATTAGTAAAACTTTTTCCTTGACATTACACCTATCCCTACATAATATTTATCTCCCTGCAATGTTTGGTACTATTCTTAACACCTTAGAGATGGTGGAGGTTTGTTGTATTATGGCATCTCGTTTCTAAGGCTGCTGAAATAACCAGCTTTTTTCATACTGGTGACCAAACGAATCAGAGCTATGGATTAGAACTCACCTAGCAGCGAAACCACAAATTGTATGTATTCCAGGAACGTGCATAGTGGAAAAAGGACTGTAGTATTAATTAAAATTGTCACATGGGATATAGGTGTCTCAGTCACTCTAGATTTATTTAAAACTCTCAGTCCTGTTTGGGACTAGAATTTTTGCAGCTATAGTTACAACTAAGACAAACCACATTTTCTTTTATATAAAGTGGATTGCTTCTAAAACTTGAAGAAAATTAGATGTGCCCTCTATCTCCCTTCTTGCACCTTCCATTGATTTTTCACTAGCTTTTTCATAGGAGAATTTCATATAACAGAAGAAAAATGATGCAAATTATGATTACACTAAATTAAGCTGTTCTCAGCTCTATTAGTAAGTTAAGAGCAGGTTGAGTTGCCTCCCAGAGGCCTCATTGTTCACTCTTCTAGGCAATAAAGTAGTTGCTCCAGAGCCATTACTGTATAGGAGACAAGTTGCTGCAGCTCCCCTCAATGAGGAACCTGACCCAAGGACTTTCTAGCAACAAATCACCCAGTTGCTACACAGATACTTTAACTCTTGCTCCTCTGAGTCCAACAGAGAAAATAACAGTGGTGCTACCGCAGACGAGGGCTTTCCTAACCTACATGTGGGGAAAAAAGTCCTTTCTTAGACATGACAGTCATGTCACCACATGGGGGTAACAGCATGTCAAACAATCCACTCTGGTTTATGATCATTTTAACTGTGAACTACAAAATAAAGAAATAATGTGCACCGAACACCAAACCTGCCTTGGGGAAAAAAAAAAAAAAAGAAAAAAGAAAGAAAGAAAAAAATCTGTTCCAAAGGAAATGTGTAACAGGAAACACAGGCGATTTGTCATCACCTTGAGCACCATTTGACTACTTGCGCAGGTACAAAGATGCGGTCTAATCTTACTACTTTGATTTGTAGGTATATAGTACTTTCTGTTCTCATAGAAACATGAAAGCTTGTGTAAAGCAAGAAGAGAAAATATTCAGCAGCTATAAATTCCTGAAATTTTGAATTTTGAACTTCCTTATTATTTCTCTCATAAAGTGAATTAAATAAGATGGAGTAAAGAAAGCTCTTTTCCTTTGCTGCTTTGGATGGTACTATGAAACGTACTCCATTTTCTGTTCCCTAGAGACGGGTAATTATGTTTGGATACCAGAGAACTTACTTCTATTTTGCTTTATTGACAGTGAGGCAATGAAACAAAAAAAATATTTTTCTTTATCTCACACATACATGTACAAAAGCACAAATATACCCTAGTTAGGTAAGTTAAACTCTTAAGCTTTCCTTTTTCCCCTGAGGTAAGAAGTCATGAAGATAGAATGGAGGAATTTTTTTTTTTTTCCTTTTATACTTGCTGAAGAAAAAGATATAGGGAGAGTTCAAGGATGCAAAAATGTCTTTGAGTTATACAGTATTTCTGCACAGTATTTTGATCTGCATGTTCATTAATGCACTCATTACAACTGTTTTCATCATTGTTACTGCTATCATTATTATTATTAACTTGTTACCTAGTTTCCAAGGTCAGCTCTACATATATATATATATATATAGTGGTTTGTTTGGGGGTTTTTTTCTGCTTTTTATATTGTTTGCAAAACTGCTAAGATGGCTGCATTCAAATTGCTCCAGAAATCAAGAGTTAGCAAGCAGCTAACCAATGTACTGTATCCAAACGCTGAGTCTGCTTGCGTACCGTAAAGCTTCCCCCAGATTCCAGAACACAGACAAAGTAAAACATTAATGCTGGCTGTCCATTGGAAAAGGGACAACACCTGGATGAAAAATTGAGATTAAAGTTAAACAAATGGGGCAAACAAAAGTAACTGCAAAAATTACCAAAGGCTGCATAGACACTCACGAGCTAGATCTGGGATGTTGCAATTATGAACAAATCAGTAGTATGCCACCTCATGAGAATAAACAAAACACACTTTGGCTCTTGTACCTTGATCAGGTGGAAAAGACTTGATATTAGACACCTAAATAAACCATTTGCCAGTTAAATTATAATGGTACTTTCTCCTAGTTTAGATGTCGTTCCTCAGGTAGCAACAGTTTAAATTGCCTGCATAGCTTATGTCAGTTAGCCTAGTGGAAGAAACTGTGCCAGAAAAAAAGAAAAGTTTTCTCTTTATTTAGTTGGTATAAAAATGTAAATTTTTTAAAAGGAAAAATCGCATGTATTTTATCAGAAACAGTTTGTGGTACAGATATTGTCAAAATGCTTGTAAAGAGCTTGAAAATAACTGGTAAAATAAAGTTTGAACATCATAATTCTTATCTTATGATTTAAATTGCGATGTTGAACATCCTTTATGATTCTGGCTTTCTATTAGAGATATCAATTTACTTGTACAATTGCTTTCTCCCCACCTCCATGGCTATGTTAACTGAATATTCCATAGATAATAAAGTGTTATTATACCTAGCTTATGGACAAGGAGCTGAGACTCAGAGACTATGATGGGTGGATTTATCATACATCACAGGTTTCTAATTGTGAAACGCAGTGCAAATTTGAGATGATCAGAATATGCACTTGGTTGCTATTCATTGCATGCTTAAGGGACTTAAGTCTTCAATATTAAAATTTCCCAGGCATCCAAAAGATGTATTTCTTGACAGGACCAGAACTCTTGACAGTGCTTAAAAACTTGATAGATTACCTTATGCTAAAGTTCCCTAAGGAACTAAAAACTGAATATTTATCTTCCTGTCTCATCCATGTACTTGCTCTAGTAGATGTTCCCAGAACAAGCCTGCTAAACCACACCATGTGCAAGAAACAGCTGCCAGCTGTGGTGCCATCACTATCTCCTAAGAAGGTAATAAGAGCAAAACTGTCATTCATATATGAGAAATTATGTTTAATTTCCTCTTCTCACTGGAAGAATTTGAATGAGTGTCTCTGAAACACTGGAGCATGCAATAGCGTGTAGCATAAAATATATGGTAGGTTCAGATGGGCTATTTTGTCCTTTCAAATCTAATTCAATTTCTACAGAATAATTAGAAAGGAAAAAAGTAGCAAGTTAGAGCATGAATACAGGAGTGGGAGCAAAGAGGCTCGATCACAGCTCGGCTTGAGAGCGTGGGTACGCCGCTGTGGTGCTTTGTCCCCATAAACACTAGACTCAAGCTGGTTCAACAGAGCTGCCACAGGGCGCTGGAAGAGCAACCTCACGTCTGCCAGCAATTGGTTACACCCCTATAAACTGTTGGTTATTATACTTGCTAGAGGGGCTACCCCGCTCTCTAGTATTTCCTTAATGTGGAATATATTTTTGAGAATTAAAGAATAGATTTGAATCTCTTGATTACAGACCAGTAAATGATTGGCTATGACTGTCCAAAAGGAAGTTCTTTCTTTGCTTTTCTGTTTGTGTCTGGGACACAAAGACAGAGACTACAAATTATGAGCAGACGAACTATGTTTTCTTTAGAGCTACGAAAACGTCAAAGCCAATATGTTTAGCCACCAACTAAACAGGAGCAAGTGTTAAATGGAGAAAAAATATATCACAAGTGCACAAGTCACTGTAAAACTCAGTGTTGAGCCATGACTATGAGTCAGGGATATTTCAGCTACTTACTATAACAATTGTGAAAAATCTATGTGTGGATATATATGTATATGTGCTATCTCCGTTCAAAACTGTTTGGTTAGAGGCCAGTATATGTCAGATGATTTTTTATCAATGCATTCTTTTACAGTTTACAGGGATGACTGCTGGAATTAAGAAAGGAGATGTGAGGCATACTACAGAATAAGATTTCATTGAAGACCATGTGATCTTCCTGACATTTTTCAGGTCTCAGCATGTGCCAAGTGCTTTCCTGGCACACACTAAGACTCAGGTTCTAATGTACTTTCATCAGAAAAAAAAGGTACGGATATCAATGACCTACTTCTTGAAACCTGGGAAAACAGTCACTCAGGACTTGAGTAAACTGATCCAACTGACCATCTCTACATATAATTGTCCTTCAGCACTGATAGCTAAAGTTCTAATTCCGGTGGGAAAAGAACTCACTTGAAAACCTAGACATGGGCTTTTAAAATGTCAAAATGTAAAGCTAAAAAAAAAAAAAACCAAAGAAAAAGAAGTGAACTTGTGAATGCTATTTTTGTTGACAGCTTTAAAGAAGAATAACACTCCTTTTGACTTTGACAATTATCAGTTCCCTATCTGTTTTTTCTTTTTTTTGTGTTTTGCCAGGTTTTACAAAGTTTCAACACTAAAGAAGATAAATGACAATGAACAGTATCAGGTGTCCTTCAGTATTTTCTGCAGTGCCCAGGGGTTCCACTTGTTTTTAGTACGCTCAGCACAGAGATGGGCTGTGCTAAGCACTTTATTGAATTTGTAGCCAAGGTGCCAGTGAAATAATCATCTTCTGTGTAATTTGCCTTCTGGGACAAAATTTGTTAGCCAAATATCCGCTCTTCTCTATTCTCTTTTAGTAAAGCTGAGCAGCTTTGAGTGAAACTGAAAACCTGAGCAAAATTATTCCTGAATTTCTACTGTCCTCATATCAATGTAAAAATATCTTAAAGTAGTTCCCAGGAAAAGGAACCAAATGGAATCTTTCTTTATCAATATTCCTGTCTGAAAAAAAAACCAACAGAAATATTAAAACTGTAAAAATAATAATCTGGAAAATGTATCAGCTTCAACGAGAGATGACTGAAATGCACACGTTGGCCAATAATTCATTCAAGAAGTTTTGTGGATGTCATAAACTGTGAAAACAATTTTGAAAGTGTAAAGCAAATAAATAAAGAAAAAAGATCTTCTATTTGAGATCTGAAAGATCTTTAATGTTGTGGGCAAAAATCATCCCATGGAGGGTGTGTCTCCATATTTCAGAACATATGTGCTTTTTTAGATCATTTCCAGCACTGTGCTTCCTCAGATAATTTCCAGCACTATCCCAGAAAGCTTTGATCCAGAGATTCTCTCCTGTCATACTTCAGTATATGCAATATATAAGCAGTGTTTTATGGCATGCAAATATCACTCTGGCTAGCTGCAGTACAGCCTTCGAATTCTTTCAGACAATTTGAACTGCAAAAAATGAACAAAAAACCCCTAGTTGTTATTATAATATTATTTGAATTCCACACATATGAACTGGAGAAGAGGCAAATCCAAGAGCCATATGGTATGGATGTAGCTAAGGAGGGAGCTAGTGCAGTGGATGCATACAAGTCTAAATAGTTTGCCAGGGATCATTCCCTCAAACAGATGAATTTAGCAGTGCAGGTGTAAATGCTTCTCTCTTAAACTGCTTTCTCATGTATACAAGTATTTCATTTGGTGTTTACCTCAGTTTGTCTGAGACGAACAACTCAAATTCTTTTCCTGTGAGCAAGCATTGCATCCATTCTGTCAAAAAAAAGGTAGAGGTTTTTTCTGTTAAAAAATAAATTGTGTTTATGTTTTATATAAGTCTATTTGATTCAGAAGTGGACAATCAGGATTAACTGCTCTCCTGAAACTGTTGGAAATCTCCCACAGAACTGCTTTATCAAACCAAATGTCTGATAGGTCTGAAGGTAGAATGACTTCCATTCCTCCTATACAGTGGATTAAAAAATGATCGATTTGGTTGGTCAGAAAACCAGTACAAGAGCTAGCTGAAGGAACAGAGAATAGGAAGAAAACTTTTACTTCCAGCTGAAGTGCTGAAATCAGTACGCAAAAATCTACTGACTTCTTGAGGGGAGTGGGAAATGCGTGTGTGTCCCGGTCTAAAAAAGTTGCCATGCACACATTTTATGAGATGGCAAAACCTGTCAGTATGAGTCCCAGGCCAGACTGGGCTTTGCAAGAGAGCTGGGTCTACTGTCTGGGTAGGTAGGAGATAACCTCTGAGTTTCTCATATGAGGGAAGCTCTTACAGACATGGAAACAGAAAGTAGCTAGGAAATTCTGAAGGTAACATGGAGATGATAGCTGTAGTTGCGAGTGCCTTAGTTCTGTATTAGTTTCACTAAATCTTTTACTGTTTTCTGGAACATCACTGGTTTATGTATCAGTATGGGGTATTTATTTGATTGCAAGAAGCTAAAACCACAATTGGTTTCATCTTCCCCAGTATAAAATTCACATTCCTTCTTCCACAGACATGAGCTGGGCTCACCCCTCACTGAGCTCAGCAAAACTACTGTTCAAGTCAGTAGGGCTGAGATTCATCTCACCTAACTTCTGGAATGTGATTAATCTGGCGTAATTTGGATGCTGGCTTTAGGATGACATGAATCACCTTGTAGCAGTGCCTGTTTTTCTCCACTGACTGCCACAGAACTCTAGATAACTGGGTCAGGTGAAGATTTCTACTCCGTGGATATCTAAAGTTAGGTGAGATGAGCTTCAGTTGCATGTTTTGTTTGCTTCAGTTAAAGCTACAGTCAAACAAAGTACATGCAGCAGAGGCTACAAAGCGTGCCTTTTTGCTTACTCATTCCTTGACAAAAGCACGGGCTTCCTCAATCCACCTTCTAGCTAGTTTTTTGAAAGACGTATTGGAAAGCCCTTTCAAGAAAAAAAAAAAATCATTGAATAATGATAGTATACAATCCTCTGTGTGCAATAATGGCTGTTTTTTCCAGAAAGTTGTCAGCCTTAAGTAACTGTCAGCAAGAGCTTAGAGTTCCAAAGGAGGATCAAAGAGAGTCGACATAATGCATAAAATGTATATGTTTCTAATATATCACAAACATTCAAACTGCAGTAGTGACTACAACACATTTAGTGCCTTACCATGATATGTAATAGGCGTTAAGTTAGGCCATTTGGTTTCATTTTGGGGTTTTGATTTAGAACATTCCAATTTAGGTATTGCCATGCTGAACATTGGTTTCTAATCTAGTTGAATCACTTTATTCATCATGCTGTAATTCTGTTTCTCTTACTGTATTTTGACCTACAGTGAGACCTTACTGAAAGAAAAAAACTTGAAGGGATTGAAGGATTCTCAATCAATTGACAGATTGCCATCAGCTTCACAGTAATTTTCAATTCTTATGCATGAATGTCATGGCAGAGCATAAATATATTTATCACAAAAAATGTAATATATATTTATTGATAGCAGAACGCATACATAATGTCTTTGAAATTTTGAAATCTGTAGAATCTGTTGCCTAGAAAAAAATACTTTGTATATAGTGCACGTAGATATGCATATGTACACATATGTACACATATACACATATGCGTACATATGTTTATATAGCTGAATGATGGAGGGAAAACAGAGACATTTCTTATGAATTACAAATGAAAGTTTAATCTTGACAAGGCTTTATTTGTTCAAGAATCAAATCCCTTCTCTGGTTTGTTAAAAAGCCAATTATCAGAAAGATTCTCTTTGGCTACTGTCATTAACAGATTGACATTGATGACAGTTTAACTTGGTTTCAACATAGCTCTTGGGCCACAGCTGCTTACCAGGCAATCTAAGTACCACTCGAATGCTCAGTTGCAGATTGACCTTGTGGTAATTGAGGTTATGAAAAGGCTCTTGTTCTCTAAAATCTCAAATGAACACCTCTCCCTGTGGGAGACAGCAGGATATTCAGCAATAGCAGCCCTGCTGAACCTGTAAGATTCTTTCTGCCGCTCTGGTCTGTGCCGAGGTCAGGATGAGAAACAAATGCCTATGATGGGATATGAGGAATGTAATAGAGTAGCAAGTTAAGATGAAATTATCTGGACTGCAATTATTTTCCCTTAATCCTGCCCTATTCTGCCACCCCCAGAAAGACCTGCTAAGTATTTGAAAACATATTTTTAGCACTTTTCTCACTTGTATCAAAAGGAGTACTTTGTATTCTTCTTCTTGACGTTGGCATTTTCTCTTAAAAAAAGGGGGGGCGGGGGGAAGTAATGACAGGTTAAGCTCTCATTTCTTTAGAGCACAGAACCATCTGCTGAAGTTATCAAGGACTTGTCTTTGCAGTATGAGCCAGCATTTGAACATCTCTGCCCCTGCCAGTAATTAACATTACAGTCAATGGGAATTAATGCTGAGGCTTTCAGAGGAAATGGGGGTAATTAAACTAATCACAAGAAGTACACAACAATTATTGTTATCATTTTAAATCTCGAGTCAATTAGCTATGCTAGCCACTCTCTTTGGCAAAAGCTCACTGTTTATGGTAGCTAAATATAAGATTAAAATTAGTGATGGCAGAACATATTTTAGCTACTCAACTTAGGCCAGGACTTATAGTGTTGTTTTGATTTAAGTGCTATATACAAAATTAAAAGAAGACTGGCCAGAGGCAGAACCTTTTTTGAATAACCTACTAATAGTTATTGGGCCTGAATGCCCTACTAGAGATATGAAAAGGGGTTCAATCCAAAGAAGCTGAGGACAGGCATGGATGCTCAACATGAACATCTGATCAATGAACACCACGAACTTAACAGGCTGATTTATCTGAAGATTTTGATCCATGTAACAAGCATATTAATATGCATTAATCATTCTCAGACAGGTGAAGTCAGTCACTATCTTGTATAACTAAGGGTTTATTTGAAGTCAATTATTTTAAACAATTCTCTGCCAAACATTTGTTGTGATTGGTTTATTTCATTAATTGTCCTTACGCTCTAGATTACATTTGCAGGCAGTCTTATGCCATAGCTTTAACAAGATTGTTTGGAAGTATGTATTATTATTCAGTTTAAAGAAAAAAAATATAAATTCATTAGGAAAACAAGAATGTAAGGATGAGAGCTGCTGGATATCATGGTGCCTAGGATACAAAGAAAGTAGTTGCCTTTCTATCCACTACAGCTGCCTGACATATAAGCAAGATATTTCCTCCATAAAATGTTGCCCCAAAACTTCGAATCCAGAGCATAACAAGAAATGACACCCTGAACTCCTGCATCAGACCACGGAGGATGCAACTTCCATTGCCTTCTGAGCTCAGCAGAAAGTGGATGCCAGAAACACCTTCTTCTCTCATTCCTCTGCCTGCCCCCCTTCATATTTTTCAGTTAAGCTTTCATGAAAGGTTGCTTTGGGCAGGAGTTACTCTAAAAAGAGAGTACTTTGCTTGTATGCCTGTGTACTTATGACCTACCACTAAAAAAATTTCAAAAGAACAGCCTCTTCTTTCAGCCTTCTTGCAGGAACAAAAGAATTTTTGCTGCTACATCGTACTCCATGCTGATATGGACAATACTGATACTAAAATGCTGATACTAAAATCTATTCCAAGTCCACAGAAAGAGGACAGAAACCATTTGTTTTTCTGGAGGTGGGCTGGGGTAAGGCGTTTCAATTATTTACAGTAGTAGAAGTACAAGTAGGCTGATTGCACCCTACTGTCAGATATAAAGATAATAAAGCTGATTTTGTCCAGAAATATTAACTTTTTTTTTTTTTTAAGTGAAAGGGCATCTTATCCAAAAAGATTTTTTTTGATGAAAATATTCATTTGGACTGAATTTTTTCAATATTTCTTTAGAAAAGTTATCCTTTTCTTCTTTTTTTTTTACTGACTAGTGTTTTCAAAATATTTTTATTCATTTCCTGCTTAAAAAATTGACATATTATGACATATTTCATGTGTTAACTTTTACTTTCCTTCCTGCACTGCTGCTTCCCTAGATTTTAGAGAAGTTCTAACGTTGCATTTCTAAGAAACTAAATGGTAATTTTGCCAAGATAGTCTCTATTTTCCATGTGAGAATTTTGTTAGCTTTATGTGAAATTTCACATTTTGGTGAAATACAGCAAGCAGAATACATATTCTAGTCCTGTTCTAAATTGTAGTCAGACAGCTATTTTCTATGTAGTGCAAAAATTACTGTTTTTATTGTGCTGATCAGACTCCAGCCTTCATTTCTTATATCTACCATCCCTGAGTTTGAGTTTGCAGAATAAACATCTTTCAAGATATTCTCTTGTCTCTTTTTGCTTACTTCTACCTTGTTGTACATCAGTCTATGAAAGGGTCACCAATATTTATTTCTGAAGTGAAGAAAAATGGTCTTGTTCATTTTTATAAAAACATAGTAAAAGGTTTCCCCATCACACAGTCTTGTTATCAGTTTACACATTGAAGCATGTTGCAGGAAATTATGAATGAAAAGATAATAAAATGGCTTTCGACTGTCTCAGTGAAACATGCACACTGCCAACATTTTTGTCATCAATAATTCTCTCATAAACATGGGTCTCTTCTTTCATTATGCAGGCTGTCATGCTTTATTGAACCACATAATTTCACCTAATTAAAATAAGCAGTGTGTAGTTTCCTCCCCCTTCTGTTTTTTTTTAGCTGGACAAATGCCAGTAACAATGTTTAGAGTATCCTAAGTGGACATCCTATTAAATATTCATTCTTATGCTCCTCTTTTCCGTCAAAAGTACAGTAACTCCTGCTGATTTCCTTTCTGAATACCAAGATTCACTCTGTCTGTTCATTTAATGTATAGTAAACAATCCAGGACTTGGAATTAAGGAGGCTGGAAAAAGGTTTGTGTTTGTTAAAATGGGCAAAAAGATAGGAGACTATGTAAAACAGTTGACTGATATCAAGACAGCAACACAAACCGTTAAGTCTCTCATAAGTAATTATGCTACAAATCACTACATAATCACTCATCTGCTACTGCAGCAGGTTTTTGTTTGGGCAACTTGTCTCAGACAAAAATTTTGTTTTTTCCTTCGAAAACAAGATGGCTCCATAATTTCATGCACACAAAGAATCCAAACTAGAATCATATTCTAACTGCCATATACCATTTGGAGCAGAAATACATCTGATCCAGCAACGGTGGCAGTCACCAGTCTACATTTGGCAACGTAGAAATCAGTGACTGCTTGTGATAACACATGCTTTTTATTTTAAGAGGTGACATTTTTAGTTTATTATATTGAATTAAAGTGTGTTTAGGCATAAATATAGGACAGAGAGGGTTTCACAAAAAGAAAATCAGACTTGGAGAAATGATTAGTGAAAGGATTGTTGAGCTGGTGAACAAAAGGATAGAAGAGTAGTGTATGTTTCCAAAAGGGCTTACTGTCACGACTAACATTTTTGTCACAAAACTCTGCTTTGTTTTACACACACAGACATGAAAAAAAGACGGCAATAAAGTATGCTAATACTTTATCTGATCCTGCTATGAGTCACCTTTCTGAAGTTGGCTTTATAAATAATGGCAAAAATGTGCCACATGACATTCGTTAGAGTCATAAGTTTTCTTCATGCTTAAGCAAGATACTATTGTTCAGGAATGAAAGGGAGCTCAGATTTACCATATTGTCACATTTTTCCCCCATTTGTTCACATCCATTATCAGCTTTTAGCTTGTAACTGAATTTCATTTTCAGAGAGATTAAAACACAGATGGATAATCAGAAAGAGAAAGCTCAGGAATATCAGAAGAATCACTCTTTCGAATGTCAGCTATGACATGACAGTCACGAGTCCTGAATTATATGAATTTAGGGGATTTTGAATCCAAAAGAGTGCGTAGCTTTCATTCAGGTTGGTAAATGCTTTATCTGTTTACATTTTCTGTTTATACCAGGAACTTTTGTTGAGGTTTGGTCCTGTAGGAACTAAATTACTGGAAACATTCACTTGCCTTGCATAGCAGAGATGGGTTTATGCAGATCCTTAGAGTTCAGCATCTGCTTAGAGGTTCTGGAAGACTATGTTTAAATTGGGATAGCAATACTTCCTTTGTATGGCCCCTATTATCACACTGAATACCTTACAAGGATTAAAACATTCCTCCTCACCAAAATTCTGTGAAAGATGACAGTGCTTTCACTGCCATTTTACTGCACAGATGAAAGGCAGAAGTAAATTACCCCAAGTGACATAAGAAATCTCCAAAAGAATAAAGACTTAGTCCTTAGTCTACCGTACTATAATTTACAGATTTACAAGAGGGTTTTGGTGAATTCCGTTTGATTTCTCTAGCTACCTAAATATGTGAAATAGGAACAGCTATTTATGGTGTGTTTTAATAGTACCCATAAATCCTGTTAATACAAGACATAAGTAATAATAACAAAAATAATTATATTTTTTTTTTAATGACTGGTTGAACATGTGTTTGAGTTTTTTCTCTTCCTACATTTAAAAAAATGCACATGATAATTTGCAAGTGAGAAAATCTTTTTGAAAACTGGTGGTTGTCTGCTGAAACATAGATGCCATTTTTGATATCTGCAAATTATTTTTCTTTATGGAATGACACCACATTAATTCTTCCAGTACGAAAGAAGGAATGAAGTACAGAATCAATTTGAATCATCTCCCAATATTATCTACCGGTGGATTTTTCCTGTTTCAGATGAAAGGTCTCCCACTAGTTAAAGATTGTACAATAGCTATATATATCTCCATATATTTTTATATGTAACCATTATATAATTAAATAAAGTGCAGTTATAATTTCATTAATAATAGTCACTCCATGTTTTCTTAACTCAGTAAAATATTATACCATTGATACCTTATTTTTCTAAGTTGTTTAGCTAACAATATTTAGTAACTTCTTTATAGTTTTTAGATTGAGATATGTAACAGAAAACTGACTGCACAGCTGTATTTTAAACACTGCATGTTATGCTACCAATTTCAAGCAGTGCTAATTTTATTCAGTGAATAGGAAATTTAAATTTCATCTCTCCATAGTACAATGCAGAGACACTCATTTAAACACTGAAGTATTTTAAACAACCCATACAGACTTGAAAGTATTATAAGAGTAGCATTAAGCATATGAATCAGAAAGTCCAATAATAAAAAGAACCTCTGGATCATGCCTTGCTATAAGAAAGTCCCTTTACCAGATCTGAAAGACTGAGAGGTCTTGGGGTTTTTTAGTATCACAAAGAACTCATTTAAATTACAAAAACATGAAAAAACTTCCAAAACTTGTGTCTACTTGTGTTTGTACATGCAATTTTCATTACCACCTATAAATATATATAATATAGCTAGTTAACTTTGTATTTTACTTATGCTAAATTATAAAGGTCTAGAAAAGAAAAGGCACCACAAAACTCAGTTGGGCTTGCTATACTAAAACAGATATTTGGAAATTAATACAAAATCAATAATAGTAATAATATTAGTGAAAATTCTATATTAGTCTTACTTTTGACTAAGAATGATAACATCAGAAAAGCTGTGAGAGAAAATGGACAGAGAAAAATTGAGCCCTTAGCTAACTTCTCTCTGCTTTTGAACTCAACAAATTAATCCTGGTCAGGCAATACCTATGATTCAATTACTATTTTCTTGATACTCTGCACCCTACTGAAAGGGTGGTTTTTTTATGTCATTCAGCTTCCTCTTAAGCCTCCTCCATTTTCTATCAGCACTTGATTTAACAATCATTCTTCAACAGCATTTTGTAAAGCCTGCTCTAGGGGTTTTAACCTTGCCTCTTGGGCAAAATGTTGCAATAAGAGTAATGATGTCTTATTAAAGTTAGTCCTAATAAGAACAGCTCATCCTTGCCCTGTGGTGCCCTTCAGAAACACAATGCTAATCTAAAAGAGAAGCTATTCCTAGCGTGAGATGCTAACTTGAGTGTTCTTAGACAGTCTCCTTTTTATTTTCCCTTTATAAAATGTTCACTTATCTTTATAGTGTTCTTTTCATTCTTCTTCATAAACATTTGCTTCTCTGTTTCTTCTCCCTTAGGGAAAAGGACAGAAGTGACTCAGATGTTGTCACAGATGCAAAATAAAGATGACAGTATGTTGTACAAGGATGTGTTTGGATTATAAAAAGTAGCATCAAATGTGGTAAAGAAGGAATTTCCTTTCCTTTATTGTGTGGCAAAGTGACAATATGGATTACATTGTTTGTTTTCTCCCATTGTTCCCTCACACTGTATTGCACGCAATTTTTCATTATTCAAAACAATAAGAATTGCAGCACAAGCCATTTTTGAGCCTGGTTCTTTTTTTTTTTTTTTTTTTCTTGGTGCATAAGCATATATTTGAAAAAAGTTTGTCTAACTACAAGATGCTTTGGTAACATTAACAAACACTCATACATGCAGTTATTTTGTCACAGAAAGCTTTGAGGTTGACAAGGCATGATTCCCCCTTCATAAATCCATAATGATCACTACTAATCACTTTCTTGTCCTTAAAATTTTGGAAATGGATTCCAGCATTATTTGCTCCATCACTTTTCCAGGGATCAAGGTGACAGTGACCAGTAGGACTGAGGATAAAACCACTTGATGTTCCGTGTTCTTGACCTTTACTCCCAGGGCCATGTTGCCACACAATACATTCTAGGTCTCCTGTGGCAATACTGTTGGTGCCCATACAGAAGAGCAGCAGGGAATAGTAGAATCATAGAATGATTTGTGTTGGAAGGCACCTTCAAAGACCATCTAGTTCCAACTCCCCTGCCATGAGCAGGGACATCTTTCGTTAGGTCAGAGTCCCCAGAGTCATGTCCAACCTGGTATTGAACACTTCCAGTGACGGGGCATCCACAACTTCTCTGGGCAACCTGTTCCAGTGTCTCACCACCCTCATCATAAAACGTTTCTTCCTTATGTCCAATCTAAGTCTACCCTCTTTCAGTTTAAATCTGTTGCCCCTTGTCCTGTGAACAAAGGCT
>JANXJC010000008.1:1965350-1976199 GCA_027564655.1 Leptodon cayanensis | reverse complement strand
GTAGCGCTGCGTGGGGTTGTTGTGACCCAAGTGCAGGACCCGGCACTTGGCCTTGTTGAACTTCATACAATTGGCCTTGACCCATCGATCCAGCCTGTCCGGATCCCTCTGCCTCTTCCATTTTAGGCATTTTTCCCTCTTCAGAATCCCTGAAGTTCACAAAATTTAAATAAAACACAACCAGTGGAAGAATTTAACTAGGACTTGCTAGATAAATGTTGCTTTGTTCTTTTCATTCTAAAAAAAAAACCAACCACCCCCCCCCCACTTATTTACATTTGAAAGACTGTGTAACACATTTTACTTGAGTAAGATATGAAAATATGTTAAATAAACAGTGTAACAAATTTAATTAATCTAACAAAAACCAAAATCTACATTTAGAGGAAACCATCAAATCTAAACATTCACAGATGAAAATAGTTATGTTGAAATTTAGTATTCTTAGTGTAATGTTCAGTACTTGTATTCTGTTAGTTAAGAATAGCGTTCCATTTCAGCAGCAATATTGAGCTTGTATTGTAAGATCACAATGCCTGATCCTGCAATATGATCCTCATGGGAAAGGAGGAAAGAGGCAAAAAAGGAAAGGTGATTTTGCTTCCCCAGCACACCTGACTGAAGGAAATAGTTTGACACATGTGCAAAGGCAGTTTTAGACAGACAAGAAATATGACTGTATGTCACTAGGAGATAAAAATCCAATGAAAATGAAGAAACTGAATTTGAGGAACCGTAGTATTATGCAGTAATCCATCAATTGTTTCAGTCATAAGCAAACAAATTTAAGTTCCTTCTGATCTTTCTATGTGCAAAGAACAGAAGGGAACTAGTTGCGGTTTTCTTCCCTATAATTCCAGTATCTTTGTACTACTAGTTACACAGAATTTATTTCATGCAAGATGTAATATTATAAATGACATTAATGATTTCTTTTTTATATTTCCTATTGAAACATATTTAAATGCACAACAAGTAATCTATTAAAATATTCTTCATTCTCTCTCCATATGGATTCCTGTACAGATATCTACCTTCTTCTTTCTCATACATTTATTTCCAGTTATGCAAAAAAATATCATTGTATTTCTTAGTGATTATTATGGATAGCTTATTCTCTGATGACAATAAAAAGATTTTTAGGACAAATTTGGAAGCAGGGAGGAGTCGACTTTGGAAATAAGTTTCAGGAACCTCATATATGCATAATGTAGAGTATAAAACAAACTTTAAGATGGTGAAGTCAGTGGAAGTGCCAGATACTTAGTATCTATGTGGACTCATACCTAGTGTCCTACTACTTTATTCTTTGTCATTCTTTGTGTTTGCATCACATCTCAATTTAGCATCATCTGTGAGTTTCATTAATGCATATTTGAACTCCCTTCTAAATTATTAATGAAGATGTCAGATAAAGAAGAAGGCTGAAACCTTCTACACTAGTATGCCCCTAGACATCTCTCCCTATCTGATAAGTTGTCGTTCATCATTAACTACTGTTTATGGCTATTGAGCTACTTTTCATGCTATATCATACGGTTTGTACCAAAGGAAATTTGATTTTTCAGAGTAATATTTCACAAGACTCTACCAAATGCTTTGCTAAGATACGGATTTGTTATGTTTGCAGAACTGCATTCCCTTCAGTCATCCATTGTGTTATTTCACCCCTGAAAAAATCGTGTTTTGCCTGAAAAAAAAAAAAATCAATGTTTATTAGAAAACATTGACTATTTTTCATGCTTTCATTATCCTCAATTACTTCAGTAGTGAAGACGTGCAAGAGTAAGAATCCTAAAAGGCCTCATGCCTATAATTCATTTTAAAATTGATTAATAATTCCTTATAATATAATTTTCTCTTGGTATAACTGAAGAGATTCATCCACTTAAAAATAAATTGGTGTTTTTAAGTTAATTTATAGGACATCAGATATCCCTTCTAGTACTGAATGCTAGAATATACTTGCATTTATAAAACTATTTGTATATAAGCTGTTTAGGTAACTTTAAAACACTGTCACATTTATTTATATGTAATGACACTGCAATTAAATGGATGATCATGTGAACCGTCATCTAGCATTCTGCATTTTTCTTTATGTCCCTCTTGAATGATCTTTCAAGACAATAATTTGTTTTCATTTGTATTATTAAAAAATCAGTACTTACTTGCTTTCTAGAAACTACAACTAGTTTCAAGGTCAGAATACTGTTAAAACTGAATTCAGAGTAAACGCTGTATACAGTGGTAACTTCTAGATTTCTCTGCTTGTATTATTTTTTTAAACAACGGTGAATGTTGTTGATTCATTTTAATCTAATACAATTAATTTCTTTGTGAAATCCACAAGAGGACATAGTCTATAGTATAAAAATAAAAAGAAATTAAAAAAAAGAGAGGAACACAATTTTATTATCTTATTGCAGCAGTGGCATTTCTACTTGTCAGTTCAAACATGATATAATACAAACACGGAGATCAACTTATTCCTACCCAGCTGTAGACTTAATACCTAAATTAGGAGCCTAGTCAGCTTAAGTTTCTTCTCTAGTCAATGGAAATAAGTAGAGAGGGCCCTTCGAGAAGGTACTTTTCTCTCACGTGCGATCTGAACTGCTTCTTCAAAGTGCTTATCTCTCCCCATTGACGTGAAGGGTGTCTCTGTTGACCGGGCTGCACAGTTAGTTTCTGCAGTCAGGCAGGAATATTTTGTGATCTGTATCGTCTTTTACTCTGATGCATCACCAGGCTCTTAAGAGGGGTGCCTGGGGCCCGTGCACAGTGGCAGCGCCCAGTGACGGTAGCGCACTGGGGCTGGGTGCTGTCCTTCCCCTTTGCTTCTGACCTTGGACTGCTTGGGCCTTCAAAGCACCTCTGATTCGGGCTGGCAGGTAACTGTTCTCCAGGGGCTGCTCCACTTGGCCTCTCAAGTTGTTTTTGTCCTTTCTTTAATTGGAATTCTTCTACACGGCCAGTACTTGGGTGACGGTAGAGTGTTTCTATGGTCCCTATGCCATCTGAGGATGTCTTCAGCTCCTGGCCAATTCCTCACCAAGAGATGCCAAGGCTTAGGATAAGAAACTATAATAGGAACATACATAATGCTCAATTAACCAGAGCCCTGAGCACTTTTGCAGCAGTACTTCATTGTTTCCTTTCTCCTTTTTTTTGGTTTCCTCATTTTGTGAAATACCATCTTTCCTTTGGCATGTTATGTGGTGGCAGAGAAGTTAATAGCTGAGAAGAAAAACAGAGCGTGGGTACTGTTGCGTTCAAAAGTGCTTTTGAAATAAGTGCATAGTAGCTGAACCTCACAGCTTGTTGGTTTTGGATAACTTGTTTAGGGGGCTACTGTGGATAAAAAAAGCAACATAGAGAGCAGGGAAGTGGCAATAACAGCAGTTTCTCTTCTCATTTCCAGTTGTGGGGAGGCACTTATGATAATTACCATCAAAGTGGAAAACCCAGCTGGAATTCTGAGCAATTTCTTTTTTCTGTACTTTATCTTTATTAAATTGTTATATTTCCACTAGGTTTTTGCTGGCATTAGGCATAACAAGAGAGAGCAAAAAGGACAGGAGTGAAAATTGTCACAGTGGGATGCCTAAAGTTGAGTTCCTTCATCTTCATCTGGGCACCCAAGTAAAAGCAGAGTAATTTTGAAGGGTGTCGAGAATCTTTAACCTCTGTTGTCTGCTATAAATTGAATAGATCAGAAGCACCCCTGAAAGTCAGACTGTTAGGTTTATTTGTCTTTAAAATGTGGTATAGTATTATAGCTTCCAATACATAGGTTTAGACAGTTGTGGTCAGTTTCTTTTGATTCCTTGTATTTAGCCTAAATCTTACTTAATTTTCTTCTTTTCTTAACGTTGATCTTTTACTAGAACAATGAAAACTCAAGCAGCATATAAATGGTAGGTACTTAGTGAATATAATTAATTTATTGTAATTACCACTGAGGTAAGAGTATATTAACTAATGTAAATGCTTACAGTTATCAGAACAAATGTCAACAACAAAATACTGTTCATAATGAATGTTTTACAAGGGTTTAATCTAGATTGACAAAAAGTGTACTTTTACTATTAGAATGAATATTTCTAAACATGAGTTGTATCCACTTAACGAGGGTCTTCTCGTTTTTTGGTGTTTATACTATTCAGCTGCCCAAACTAATTTGTAATGAGCCTGCATTAGTCATAATCACTTAATGAAGCTATGCACTTTTTTTTTATTTTTGTCCCATGACATTTCTTTAGGGTTAATTGCATGGTTACAAAAAGCTTTTCAAAGGTCTTGATATGCCCTTCACACCAAAACTGAGAGAAAAATGCTTCATAAAATATCTTGGGGAATCTTATACTTAATGAGAGATCTGTCATGCAGACTTACAGCCCTGCGTGGTTGCATTTTTATTCAATCCCAAAAGTACAAAACAGTGGGAGAGCAGAATGTTACATGAGGATCAATTAATAGGCCCCTTAGATAAACTTTTATTTGCAGCAACAGCTGACAAAAGCAGCCTAGAACCCATCCACCAGCTTGGCTGGGACCTTGAGGCTCCAACAGAAAATGATATTCAGAGACCTTTTCCTCTGATTGCTTATTCTACCAAGTGGAGAACCCTACGGGTGTCTTAGTTCTGACACTAGAGTTTAGAATGAGCTCTGAAACCTCCAGACTGTACTGCAATTTAGTTAAGCTGAGCTGAGTAGGAAAGAAGAGTCTTTATTTGATGATAATATATATTAGGATTATCAGTCTTGGCTAGGAGGGCTGGGGCATTGCTTAGCTTTTGGGACATTGCTTGCTCTTTCATGGTCAAACCCCATTTATTATTAAGGGTACTCAGAGATACTGAGCAATCAAAAAATATGTGTAATAATGTTTATTCAAAGGAGGATCAAATGTCAGATGAACTGGGGGTACACTTGATAACATGAATCTGGGCCATGTACACACCGGGCAGCTCCAGGAATTGGCTAGTTGTTACCAGGGAAAAGTGAATAATGTACCTGCAATGCAGCTTAGACTTTCATTATATTTGTTTTTTCTGACTGTTGCCTCATAGTGCACTTTAGCTTAAGCAACGTTGGTTTTTTTTTCACCACAGACCAAAACTAATGAAAAAAACCCAAACGACAAACAAAAACCCAGCAAACAAAACCCCCAAACAACCCCAAAACTCAGCAATGTTAG
Organism: Leptodon cayanensis; assembly: GCA_027564655.1. Taxonomy (NCBI): domain Eukaryota; kingdom Metazoa; phylum Chordata; class Aves; order Accipitriformes; family Accipitridae; genus Leptodon; species Leptodon cayanensis. The sequence goes on along the minus strand of JANXJC010000008.1, from coordinate 1,970,994 downwards.
AATAAATTCTCTTGATTATTAACTGCAATAAAATCAAACAACATGGAGAGTCTTGTGGGTACCAAACTTACTGTACAGCATGACAGCTTGAGCTCATCTTACATTCAGTGAAGTCTACACAAATGTTACTAATATCCCAGAAGCATTCAGCTGTTACTTTTTCCCAGGACTCACATTTTTACATTTTTTGTAATTCCAAACAATGGAGGCAAGAGGGAATTATTATCTGAAGGAATCAAATATATTTGCTTGCCACTCGGTATCAATGAGTGAGGATAGGTGAAATTGTTAGGTTAAACGTAGAATCCATTTGAAAACTGTGTTTCAATTTTATAGCAGATCTCATCCTGTGAGAAACATGCTTTTCACTGCTAAAACTGTGGTGCTCTGCAGCGGCATAATTTTTTCCTCTCCTTCTAAAAGCAAGGAAGAAGTTTTTATATTCTTTCCATGTTTGAAATTAAAATAAGTACTTGGTTTTTCATGTTCTTGTTTTTCTATAATCTACATTAATAGAAAACTCATCTTGAAAACAAAATACTGCCACATTATCTACCCTGTGTTAAGTCATTTTTCTGCTAGGTCTCAGGTTACTGCTACACACTTTTAGTCCTCAACAGCCAGGTTTGACAAAGAAGAATGTGACAAATAAGGCCACTTTGGTTTATGTGTGTTTTTAGGGAAAGAAGAAGAAACTGTTTACCTTTGAACGGACTGACATAAAAAGGTAAAATATTGTTTTTCGCTTGTATTCTCCATTTACAAATAGGGACTGTGACTCCTCTTAAGGTGGTAGGGAAAATACACCCACATTTACTAATAGTGTATCTAATTTTCAGTATTTCTTTTTATAGTTAAACAAGAGAGGATCCATCCTGAAACAATTCTCTTGAGAATGGATGACAAATATAATTGTACTGTATTTACTTTCTTAATACAGTAAGCCAGGTGTTAGTTCTTACTCAAAGTCCTCCAGATAACTATGAATTCAAAATATGCAAATAAAAAGTGTCTGTAGATGTCTTTCTAAACCTCTTATTCTTTCATCTTTCAGGTAGACAAATTTAATAGCTGTTTTCCCATCAGTTTTCCATTTCTACTTATAATTCACATAGAAAAGCACACTTTAAGGCATGTTATGTCATGACATAGCAGTTATGAATCAAAATAATGATGTATATAGTATGGCCGAAGACTTCTCAAATATGGTGAAATTCTTTACTTAAAAAAAAAAAAAAAAAGACACATTTCAGTTTATTTTTCCCAGTCCATTTCTACAGAATAACATAAAAGAGGTACAACAGCAAATAAGGATTTTTCAGCCTTCTTTTTCAGGCTATTTAAATTGTATAACTTCCAGAGCTAGTTCTCAGACTTTTAATGATATCTCAAGCACATCATTACTCTATTACTGAGTCATGCCAGAAGGACAGAATTAACCAGCAGCTATTTTTCATGGCTCAGGAATGTAGAAACTCCCAAGGTGAGATTTGCTATTTGGGACAAGTCTATATATATTTTAAGAATTTTATTCCTTTTATGCAAATTCAATTTGGACATTCAATGGAAAAAGCTGTATGACATAATCACAATGAATAAATTATTGGGGTGATATGTTGCTACGCTTCAGAATATGCTTTAATTTTGTTCCTTATAAAATTCAAAACTTTGGTCCTGATGAATTCCTGAGAATTTTGAGCCTTGTCTTCAGTGTATTCAAAATGTAATTCCATGAATAGGAATAAGTATGTAGAAACAGTCACTGGACAAAGAGGAACCTTTCTTTTTTATGAAACATATTTTAAAGAAAGGGCCTTGTGCTGAGAAGAGCCTGTGTTCATACCCCAGACAGATTAGGCAGTAAATTGAGAAGCAAAGTGTTAGAGGACTTGTCAGTCTTAGCTCCTTGTGTCACCTGGAGGGAATGATCAGCCTTTTAAGGCAATCTTTAGTGGACAAAATCCTCTCTGAGAGCTGTCAGCTTCTCCTCATTGAATGCACATATAGCCCGGAATGATCACACTCCAGTCACAAGCACTTTACTTATACGAATAAATTTATGAGAAGATAAATCCAATCTTGTTTTGTGCACAAGTTCACCAATGCTATCGAGTTGCCTCCCTCCCTTCCTCCCTTTTTTGCTGGTGTGCTGCTTGTGCACATTGCTTATACATTCATTCACACCATTCTGGAGTAAACCAAGAATTTCCCGCTGTGAACCAGATCACGGTCCGTGATAGGACCCAGACCTTAAAGCATATAGGTAAACTGCTCCAGAGCACTTGACTATCATGCTTTCTGCTGATGATGTCAGAAAAACCTAGGTGCTGCCAGTGAGATAAAAATTTTACCCGTTGACATAAAAACCGCGCCAGCTGGTTAAAACAGCTCTCCAGTGAGATAAGTGTAATCTTTCAGAGAGGCAAAAGCAAAGACATCATGTTTGAAAGTGAGCCCTGAGACAAGAGGACATTTTATCTGGAGACATTTTATCTGGAGATGATACATGAAATAAAGCCGTTTAACTGTTTCAGAAGCATAGATAGGTAATTTAGGTGCTTAATTTTGGCGTGAGGTCCGAGAAGAAAGGAAAACGTCTGAAAGGATAAAACCGTTGTTTGATTCACATGCTTCACTCTGAGTGATTTAGTTCATCCTGCCAGAAATCTTGAGACTCATCGGCTGGATGTCTGTATCCAGTCTGTTGGCTCCAAAGGGACCTATATGTTATATGTAGACATCCAGATTTGGATGTATTCCACCTCAGCTACCCAAATCAGTGAGAATTAACCTAGAAGATCCTTGGAAAACTCCTTGGTCCCAGTTTAAGTGGACTGGCTCTCATTTCTTATTTGTAAGCATCTTAAGGTTTGATGCTATGTGTTGCTGTTGCTTTTCCACTATTGGGTTTTTGGGGGTTTTGTTTGCTTGTTTGAATGATCAGAGTGAACAGAAGTACAGGCTTTGGTTGGCTCAAAAGTATTATTTTCTTCAGAATGCAGAGGCAATCTGCTGCAAACACTTTCTGTATAGCTGAATGAATACGTGCATTGTCTACATTGACCCTATTTTTCTTGCAGACTCCACCTTTCCTCTTTTCAAGCCTCAAGCCTCTGAGTCCATAATTCAGAAGTGTCAAGCTACACATGAAGGATGATGGTTTATTAAATTTGCAAAATGCATTCCATATGTAACAGACCTGCTAGAAATAGTGAGAGCAGTTATTTGAAGTAAGGATCTTGCTTGTCCTTTTCAATCATGACTGCAATAGCTGCAGGCAGTTGCTTGGCCTATTGGCCAGTCTGAATTATTGACTGGATTAGTAGATTGGGTGCAAGTTAAGGAACTCTCTTCTTTCAATGTTTCTGTAAAATGGCAAGTGCAATTCTCCACTGCGGCTGTGGTCAATCCAATAAAAAATAAGGTTAAATAAAATTAAGATTGTTCAGTCCCTGAACAAAAAAGACCAATAAAATTCACAGCTGGGCTAGACACTTCATTTAACTCATGCTACAAATGGAGAAAAATTAACTAATGGCAGAGTTAAAACAGTATGTCAGATTTAAATCTCCCACACTTTGTCAATTTGGAATTAGAGGACTTTTATATTGCTTTAGTGTATATTTTTTATTTGGCAGTAAACAGAATGCCCTTGTTTCAGGATTTTTTTTTCTTGTGGATGATTAAAAATCATATTTCTCTGTCCTGGAAGGCATAAAAGCAGGAACATGCATATTATTTAGCTGTTTCCTCTACTTGTCATCTGCCATCATTCTTGACACTGGAATCAACTCATGCTAATTAAGGTTTTCGGTTTGGTTTGTCTTCCAGTAAAAGAAGATATTTAAAACAGAACGAACGTCACTGCAGTTTCTTATTTCAGTATTAAAATATAAAAAAAAACAAAACCAAAGAACAGCTCAGAGGTTACCTGACAGGTACAGCTTGACAAGTAAATACTCAGCTCCAAAGCACATTGCATTTGCCACGTAAAAGAAAAAGCAGAAACGAAAGAATTATTTGAGATGCTATAGCAGTTCCATTTATGCTCACCACTAAAATTTATCACATTCACCACAGTTTGTACCCTGCTAGCTGAGTTACTGCAGTTATTTACCCATTAATTATGAGAAAGTAGGCATGTGCAATCTCATATTGCATTGTAGCTGCTGATTCATATTGATTACTTAATGGTGACTGCCATGTGAAAACTAGTTGCTCAAGATTTTTTTCAGCTAAAATGAAGATTGTAAGCATTCTGCAAATCAGCTATAAACATAGCTGAAACACCTACTAAAGCTGAGTTTATGACTACTTTGTGTCACTGGAGCCACACAAAGCAGCCAGAGTACAGCAGTAAATCTGACCTTTAATTTTCATAATCTATTTTAGATGTTTATATTGTTTCCTATCCTGAATATCTGAGCGACTTTTATGTAGTGTGAATGGTGACATCCTTTCTCAGACACTTCATATGCAAGGTACTTAAGAATTATATTCATATCCATGCTTTTCTCTTTTGCCTTTGCCTTTGCCTTTTCCTTCTGAGGATTCTTTCACCACACATTATTGTAAGGCTTGTTTAGAAAATACTGAGAAAGTACATTGCAGTTTTTTGTGATGTATGATCTGAAGAACATTTTAATGCATTAAAAGCACCAATAATGAAAGACACATTATTTGATATGCAATTAGCTATAAATAGACCTAATAAGCTACTGAAATATAAAGGAAAGTTAGGTAAAACTTAAGAACATCAGAGGAAGACCAAAGATATCCTTTATAATGCATAAAACATCATGAGTAGGTGGAATTATTCTCACTAGTACCATAAACAGTAGCTACGGACCAGACCAGAGGGAATTTTGTCCCTAAGGGATCTGGACAAGCTCTGCAGCAGCTCTGCAAAGAATTTTCCTAAAAGCTAAGCCTTCTATTACAAGTAACAGCTCTGAATATAATTCTGAAAAAACTAACAAACTATGAATCTTAGATGATAAAAAACAGGTTTCACAAAAGCTTATCTTTTGAGCAATACCTGGAGCAGTACCCACATGTTACTGGAGAAATCCCACCTCTGAAATTATTGGGCTTCTAGCAACTTCCATGGATCCTGAGCTTCAAAAAATAGCTTCAGCTGCAATTGATAAAACTGCTTAATGACTCAGTTTCGCATTTGCTACCTTTCTGATTTTCCCAAAAAATATTTAATTATTCCACTAAGTGAAATAATTTAGAATCATAGAATATCTCATGTTGGAAGGGGCCCGTAAGGATTGAGTCCAACTCCCTGCTCCTCGCAGAACTACCTAAAACTAAACCATATGACTAAGAGTGTCGTCCAGATGCTCCTTGAACTCTGACAGGCTTGGTGCAGTGACCACTTCCCTGGGGAGCCTGTTCCAGTGACCAACCACCCTCTCAGTGAAGAACCTTTTCCTAACGTCCAGTCTGAACTTCCCCTGACACAGCTTCATTCCGTTTCCTCATGTCCTACCGCTGGTCACCAGAGAGACATCAGCGCCTCCCGCTCCGCTGCCCACCTTGCGGAAGCTGTGGACTGCGACGAGGTCACCCCTCGGCCTTCTCTTCTCCAAGCTGAACAAGCCAAGTGACCTCAGCCGCTCCTCCTAAGTCTTGCCCA
>JANXJC010000008.1:1936605-1952746 GCA_027564655.1 Leptodon cayanensis | reverse complement strand
TTTTTTCCCCCATCCCACTGTGGCTGGGGTGGTGTTTAATTGCCCTCTGGGGTTAAACCACAACAGTTAGTTTAACATATTTCTCTATTTTCACAGTGGCTTTCCATAAGATAAAGCTTCAAGATAAGTGAATCACACTAATTACTACACATTGGAATATTGGAATGCTATTTTCACACACACACCCCAGTCTACTGTAAAATGACCAGCATTAAGAAAAGATGGAAACAATATTTAGATTGCATAATAAAGTCATTTATATGGCAGCTCTTTCTTTTTCCTTCGTGATTGTCAAGTGTATTTACAGATAGAAAAAAAAACCTGAAGTGTGTGTGTGTTGGGAGTGGTGTTCTGTTCTAACACAGTCCGACAAGATTCCTGATGTTATTGCTTATTCTGTGATAGACAAGAAATCAGAGTAGCTGTTGCCTTAATCCCTACACAGTCCCCATCTCCAGGTGTTTTTCAAATATATGTGAGTTCTAAGCTTTAATATTGTAAATTGAAATCGAATAATTCAATTAAGTTCATGCATAGGTATTTCAAAACAGGGCAAAAGAGCAGCAAATATTTCAATGTATTCAATTGCACTATTTTTTCCCACGAATATTTAAATTTATTTTTTGTTAGCACTCTTCATTTATCTTTCAATTTTGTTATCATTTCTCTATTGTGAGCTCACAAGCATTTGATGTATATGACAGATCATATCGCAAAAGTGTTATTCTTTGAAAACTCTTGTTTCATGAAATTATTTTCATCATTGTCTTCATAAACTAATTAAAAGTTTCAGTCATCATGTAAAATATTTGGAAGCTTAGACACTGTAGTATTTAACTGTTCTGCTCAGTCATCATATGAAATACCTAACTGATTTGGCCATTACATGAAATCAGTAGCATTACTTTTACAGTCATGTTTGTAATATTCATTTCCAATATTGCCATAACAAATAGAATCTTCTATAAGGAATAGTGTCCCAGTAATTTCTTACTAATCAGGATATAAGCTGGTACATGTAAATGTTACAAAGCAAATTTTTGCTCACATTACCTCTCAGTTCCTCTCAATTAATTGTTATAAGGTTGGAAAAAAGCTTTTGCTGCCTTCCTTTTTAGATACTTCCTTCCACATAGAATTTCTTTGATAAAATTTCTCCATCTTAAAATCTTGTTCCGTTTTGGTAATTTATTTCATGTACTTTGATAGAGAGTAATGACCAAACTTCATTTTCAGTATTTCTCTGAGTAGAAAGTAGTGTTGAACAATTTGTTAAATCCTATTTCCGTTTCATTTCCAAATAGAACAAGTTATGCTTCTTCTAAACCATCTCTGTGGGTGCTCAAGGAATAGTATCTAGATATCATATAATGAATATGAACTGGTAATTATTCATATAAATTGGAATATTCATCTGTGCTGCATAAATTTTGTACTATATAAGTTTTAATCTTGAACTTCTACATGAATATATGAACATTATGAATAAGCAAAAAAAGTTAATTCTGCGAAGAACATAAACTTTGTAGGTAAACTCCTCTCCTCAGGACCTGCCATTTAGAAATAAAAAATGTGAAATTTAAGTAATATGGTGTGCCTTACGTTCGTCAGCTTGAATATGGGAAGACAAAACATCTTTAAATGTCAAGGACCAAACACTCTGGCACAGAGGAATATCTAAATCATTGAAAATAAATCAACACCATTCAGGGAAAGCCCAATTCCTTGAGAAAGATTCATACGGATTATGCATTTACAACTGTAAATGGTAAGACTTTTAAGCAATGTAAGTTTTCCTGAATGTCTTTGCATGTGGAACAATGGGTGGACTTCAAACCAGCAATGGTACAAGACACCCGTCAGCTACTGAGAAATGAAACCTTTCTTTTATCCACATCATTCCAGCTTTACGAGCTAGTCAGTTTAACTCTTTACACTATGAGCAGTTGACTATGAGCAGTACTGTGTTGTCAGCCTTCCTGAAAGAAACCATCCTGGGACAGGTAGTAACATAAAGAACTTCCATTTTTTCATGTGACTGAATTATGAATTCCTTGGGTTTTCATTGCTCATCTAAAGACACCTTGAAGGCGTTTCTGTTGCCTCAAAAATCAAACTGCTTAAAAATGCCTGAAGCCACACATAAAATAATGGAAACATTAAAACCACTAGACACTGAAAAATGCAGGCACAGGCTAGAATAGGCAATGTGGACTCTCAGGAATATCTTAGACTCATAACATTTGCTTATTTATTTAACGTAACAAGCTAAATGACCAAAGCTTGCAGTCTCTCCCTTAACCTTTTTCTACATCCCAAAATGCAAGCAAAACAAATAAAAAGTTCAGTGAGATAGTGTGGCTGTAATAAGTAGTATTGACATTCTTTACCAAGAGCCTGTCATTCTTTCCCTAAGTACCTTTTTACCATAGTTGTACTGAGTCATTTGCCCCTGTGGGCTTGTGATATTTAGGTCCCATGCTAACTGCTGTTCACCCATTAGGCTTTCAACGAAGACAGAACCTAAAAAAAAAACGCTAAAAGGCACCACTGAGCCACAGGGAAATTCAAACTGCTCTGCATGCTGGAGCTAACAGAGCTGCTAAAATCAAGGGCTAAAGTTCAAAATGAGACCATTTCAGTGCAGTCTCCTTCAGAATGTGATTTATTCTGCTTTGTTTTGTAGTGATTTGTTGTCTGTTATTCTTCCTAAAATGCATTGCTTATAAGTGTGAACAAAGGTTTGAGAATCTCAGGGTTTTGTGATAAAGAGAAAGTAACAACTTCAATAAAATAAAATGGAAAGAAAGCTTTCCAGATATGTTGCTTTCCATCTTGAGGTCTCAGAGTGCATCTCTAGGATTTATGTTAAACTGATTCTTAGAGCAATCTTGATAAGCAGACACCATCCCATTTTATATACAAGAGCCTTAAAAACAAATTCCTGTATAAACCAGTCTAAGTTGTGCCTTCTGCAGTCACATTCCTCCTCCAGCTCTACCTGGCAACACCATTGCCTTGTGCCTCAGCCAGATGCACGTTAGACGCTAAATGAACTGGTTCAGAGAGATACACAGATGGGAAACAAATCACATTTTTGCAGCCTCAGTTTACAGACAGATTGTTTCATCCAGTTCAATCACTGCAGGCTTGAACTCATCGTCAAACCACGGTTAAGGCAAAAGGGAGGCTGGGAAAGGAAGTTAGAGCAGGACTGCAATGGCCTTCTCTTGTTTCAGTTTAAATTGTCATGGACGTGTCCCCTGAGGCACAAAGGCCTGTGTCCCAGAGTAATTCACAGACCTTCTCCTTCTATGTCTGGGCCAGAGAGATTGCATTGGTTGCCCAAATTCAGGCTAGAGATCTGTGGTCAGCCTCAGAGATGTTGCCATGCCTGCAGTCTTTCAGGGATTGAGAGGCAATGCTGGCCCCCAAAGGAATGGTGCCATCCAGTTTTTCACTAACACTAGCACTTTTAAAACCTCTCATTATAAGGAAGGGTGTGTGAGATCTTGACCAGGAAACAAAGGGAAGAGAGGCCAAGGCTCCTCCATTTTAATTCTTTGTTGGGTTTTGTTTGTTTGTTTGGTTTGTTTTGTGGTTGTTTTTTTTTGACGTGGGTGGTTATTTCGGTTTTTTTCTTCTTCTGGTTGTTGTTGTTGTTGTTGACACCCACATTTAAACTGGCTTAAAACAATTAAAGTACCGGGATCAGCACTCGCAGTTTTGCTGCTGAATTGAGACTGAGGGTACAATAGACAATTAAATATAGTTTTTATTCTTTAAGCTTTAAAGAATCACATTTGTCTGTCATGAAGGATATGCATCTCATCTACAATGTCAGGATTTTCCATGACTTTCATGCCTAATTTTAGACCACCAATTTGGACTGGGGCTGAATAATAGTCAGATTTCCTCCATATGACAGCAGGCTACTACCACCTGCCAGGGACACTCTGTCAACCCTGGCGCTCTTCCATCCTAACAGTCCAGTATCCTCCAGTTCAGCAAAAGTTAAATAAAGGAAACGCTTGCTAGTCTCAGGACAAATATGAGGAACTCGGTAGAAAATAACCTAGAAATAAATTTTCTCCTCTTTATTTTCAGGAATGAGGATGAAACCCTGTACTACTGAAATTCCGGAGGATCATGATTTTAATATGGAGGTCCGTTCTGGAGCATAACTGGATCAAGGGAAAAAGCAGAGGATAAATATAAAGACAAGTATTGCCTAGTAACAGTAATATTCAAGTGATCCAAAGAAGCTTTAGCATGCATTTGGTTAAATAGATATAATACTAATGAAACAATTTATGAAAAGTATGGATTTTGGGTAAGTTTAAACCATCAGTCTCTTCTGAAACATTTAAACCTACTGAAACCCCCCTTTTTTTAGTTTCTCCAGTGTTCTCAATTTTAAATACAAATTCTCTTGTACTACACTACTACCTTTGTATTTTAGCAACTACTTCTCTCCAGCCCCCTTTTTATGTACATATGCAGACACGTGGTGACAGTTTTGAATGTGGCAGAAGTTCTGTCAAGCTGAGCCTGTTTGTGATAGAGGTTAGCAAATATTTTCATGGTTCAGTTTTCTATTCACTCCAATAAAGGGAGAGCATAATGACTGAGGAAGTGGCTGTGTCTCTAAGACTAAAGGTTTGGTCTCAAAACCAAAACCTCAGTGAATGTCTTAGGAGTGTGAGAAAGAAGGATCTGGGTGAATGCATGACGGCTAAAATTTCAACGATTTTCATATATATTTCTCAAGTTTTCCTAAACAAAAATTCATCCTGGAGAGATAGAAAAGCAACAAAAATAAATAAGGTTTCCTTTAACTGTTGATTTTAAAGCTCTGGTCTCTAACATGTGGCTCACTGGCAACATACTGTTGCAAGATCCTCTGATATTGCTTTCAGTCTCAGGAAACTGTCACTGCTGCCATGGTCCAGGCTGACAGGCAAGTAAAAAACGATGTTGCCTGCAGCATATTTCTTGCTTCCCACTGTTGTCCACACTGCCACTGAGAACTGGAAGTCACAATTCTAGCAAATTCAAGATGGGATTTTGCTTGGTCCTCAATTATATGCAAGACTTGATTCAGAAGCTAATCATTTTTGCAGAGGCGAATTAAGGTTGATGTCCAATGCATGTGCGATTCATGGAAGAGACTGTTACAAAAAGTAACATTGCATGGTTTTAGAAAGTCGGAATACCAAATTAGTGAAGAGTATCTTAAATTCAAATCAAGTAAATTAAAGACCACCAGATATTTCAACTTACTAAAGAACACTTTGGCAATAATAGTTTTAGAATTAAAACAAAACAAAACAAACAAACAAAAAACCAAAACATTTTATTTCTACACACAAAAATACTATTATAGTTACAGGCTCATTAAAAGGGAAAAAAAAAAGATTACTGCTATCAAATTGGTATTCTTCAAAAAACAATCCTTTTTCCTTTCACATCTTTGTTGGAAATCTAGCTTGCTATAAGGCTTTTTATATGGCAATGGTGTTATTATGTTCTTTTGCATTGTAATGATGCTATGTTGTAATGAATTTTGATGTCATTACAGCAAGGGAACAGATGCTGCAATTAAGACCACTAAATGGAATTCAGTCCTTAAAGATTCATATATCCTGTGTGAAATTTTAATACCCTGTGTAGTATTTATGACATCATTGGTCAGAATGGACTGGTCAAATTTGGACTAATGTAATGGTGCAAGGTACAAATTGTCAGAGAAATTGAGACATTCTTTTCTCTTCTCAGACTGTAAAGCAAAATGGAGCTGATTTGCCTTTGCCCTGAAATTTGTATGAGGAAAAGTGGAACTGCAGCTAGATCAGACCCCTAGAATTTTTACTCACACTTCTCAGATGCCAGTGACAAGGTAGTGAGAGTACAGAACCAGATGTATTAATTTAAATGATACCCATGGCACTTTACATATACTGCAGAACAGATATTTTTTCTAAAGCAAAGGAATATTGCTGTCATAACTGTTTGAATGCTATTGATGTAAAGCAATTAATGCCTTTTTTTTTTTTAACAAAGATTGATTACTATACTGCTCTGTTTGCTGGAATACCCAACAATTTTTTAGAGTGGTTTCAATTTTTAAAAAGTGAAAGAGCTAATCTTCTGACTAAACACAAAAATCAAAGTGCACTGAAATTTCTTTTACTACCGTTTGGTCTCAAAGATGACTTCAGAGTTCTTTCTACTTCTACCTGTGATGATCCAACTTTGTCTTTGTATCCCACAAAAGTTGTATTCATTAACAAACAGTTAAGTTGTAGGGGTAAAGCTGAAGCTAGACTCTTTTTCTCTTGTGATCTCAAACTATGGAAATTACATCTAAGTTTTAGATTAATTTCCAAGGCAATTTAGAATGATTTTAGAATGAATCATTAAATGTTTCTGAATATTTTGTAGATGACTATTGTAGGCAAGTATTATGACTGTTGCCACACCTACAGGATTTTAAACTTGTAGGACATAGGGAAGCTTTTATTAAATAGTGGTGCAAAGAATAAAGTTTTTTGTTTGTTTTTTATTAACTCCTATCACTACTAGTAAGCTTTCTGTTTAGACAATTACTGCTGTGAGACAAAAATGTCAATTTATCTTGAGTGAATTAAGGCTTAATTAACCTTACTTTCCCTCAAGGCCATTGATCTGGAAACAGCAAGTCAGTAATTGAATGTTGTAGCTACCACAACCCCCAGTTTCTTAAGACATGTGATTCATTTTCCTGAACTACCATGAGAGCAAGTGTGTTCTGGCTCTTAACAACCCTTTTACTATAGCTTTCAATCCATCAAAAAAAGATTCAAATTCATGAGATGGTTCTCATTCTGCTCTTTTTAATTAGTGACATTATAGGACAAGTTTATTTTTGCTTTCTATAATCTTATTTAGTGGAGTTGAATAAATTTTATAGTTACATTAGTATAGATGAAGCACAGATGATAATTTCTGTTATAGGATGTGCTAATGTGTTGAAAGAGAACAAACCATATTTATCTTGGTTTTACTATTACATTTATTCCCTGTAAAGCCAACCATTCATATTAAATAGACTGTCTATTCAATTTCCAACTGCTAGGGATCATCGCACATCTGCAGACCCTTATATAGACTGTTTAAACTGGATTATGGCCATAGATCTATTATGGATATATAAGATCAAAAGAGATGTAGTACAATGATGTTTTGGAGTAGCATAAGACAATTTTGGCCACTGTAGTGTCATTCATTGGTTCAACTAAATAATGCTACAGATGGAATCATATATTTATTAGATATGCATCAATCAACTTCAGCAGACCCACTCTATGTTTTATTAATTTAGACATTTTATCTTATTTACCATTGCTGCTTATTCAGTACAGAGAAACAAACTTCTGTATAACTGAAGCTGCCAGGCCTAACTACTTTTATAAGAATCTGCTGAAGGCATTTCACTACAGATGAAAACACGTCTCTGTTTTTCAGTCCTTTCTTACTAGTTTTTATTAGTATTACCATTTGGATCTTGAAATCATCTCACCGCATTTGGGGATCTTCTGTCTTTATATGTCTTTCTTGTAAACCTTTCCTGTACCCTTTTTTGTCATCTGTCCCGAAAAGAAAAACAACTTTAGACTCCTGATAAATTAAAAAGATTTTCTCTGAATCTTCCTAGATAAGTTCATAGATCTCTATTTCTATAGATTCATGCAATTTGCAAGCAATCCACTATAGGCACATACTTCACTGAAGAACTGCACTCTGAATTTCTAAAAAGCTTCCGCTCAGTTTCATCAACACCTCTTGGTTTCTTCTCTCTAGGAAAAGGACGTTTGTCAAATTAGATTGTTATGATGACTCAGATTACAGTTCTGCCTGGGACTAGGAAAGATCCAATGTATTTTCCACTTTTTTCTGCCCTGAAGATCTTCCTTCTCCTCTTTGAATCCCCATTTTAGGAATCCCTGTTTTGTTAACTGTTCCTGAAACTAGACAGGAGGAGAGACTGTGACTGTGTCTGTACCATTCAATATACCAGGACTGATCTCTGCCCTCGAGGCCAGCAGGTATGGACCTTTCCATACCCTGCTGGGTTGCTCAATCTCCGTCCAAAACAGAGTCCCTGGATGTGAACTGGATCTTAAAAGTGGGACCTGGCCTGCAATGACTCTTGGGCTCAGCCCTGGTATTGCTTGGGATCATGCTAGTTGTGAAGGACCAAAATTGTCCTGGGATTGTTCTAACTATATATACCACTAGAGACAAGAAGGGCTAGTACCTGGAAAGTTTCCTGACACTGTCTAATTTACTGAATGGCGCATCTTTTACCTCCGTCAGGCCTTCTGCTCCTATGATCTGGATGGCCCGATCGTGCTTCCTGGGCTGTAATATCAGCCTTTCTGCTGGGGATGAAGATGCTGTTGACATTTTTAGAGGTTTGCTATTGAACTGCAACAACAGCAAAACTCTTTCATACCTTTCTTGTTTAAATAACAGCAAAAACATTCTCTATTCTTTATGGCCTTGTAGAAGAATAACTGCATGGCAATTTTTTATGAACTTTTCAGTTTGGTAGATCGGTAGGAGAAAAGATTCTTAAGGCAAGACAGAGATTTTGCCAGCCTGTAAAATGCTTCTGAAATGCCTCCTATTTTCATTTAAGTTTAATTTTTTTTTCTAAGATAGAAATTATCAAGATCTATTATAAACCATGGAGAGTGACTGCATGTAGAAAGTGATTTTTTTAATCTGTATTCTAATATTTCTTTTTCGTGAACAGTGTCAAAAAGGCATGTGTGCAAAGGTAAGAATTTTCAAACCACTGTACGGATCAGAGAAGCAACAGTGCTCATTGTATGAAAGATATACTAGCTAAAACTATGGGTATCATAAATCCATTGAAAATTTCATGAAAATTCCAAGAAACTATTTTCAACAGATCAGAGCACAGACAGAGAAGTCGTAAATAGATTGTTCCAACAGTACTGAAGCTCCAGGCAAAAACTGTAGTATTATGTGAACACAAAATTTACTGGAATAGAACATCAAAATAAAGATATCCTAACTGTAGCAATAGGACAGTGAGATGTCACACTGACTTCTTGAATAGTTTGATTGAACGAAGACAGCTCTGCTCTCTGAACACAGAGGTTTTCACTTATGATCTTTCATTCATGACAGTTTTAACATGCACATTGATGTCACAGTTCTGTAGTTGACATGAGATTAAACTTAATCTTCAAAGCTGACAGTGCTTTCCGTTTTGGTTTCAGACCTAAATAGATACACAGTGCCAATTTCAACAGCTAGGTTTTCTGCAGATCTTATGACTTGTATTATTAGGGTCAGATTTTTTTATCCTGAAGTATCTTCCCAATGTGGTTCAAAAGGAACCTGCACAGGCTGTATTTGCATTCTTATCTGAAGACAGACCTGGCTCCAGCTAGGTCGAATGTTTCTCTCCATTACTTTTACTACCCAGAGCGTGAATGTGGCATTTCAAGATTCAGGGATTTCAGTGACATATGGAATCAATCCACTCTCTTCCAGCCTTTATAGGTGGCATAGCAAAGTGTGATGTAGCAACCTCCCTCTCTTTCAAACATATACAAACTCGTAAAACTGAAGTATTTTCAGTAGTTTGGATTTATAAGTTCCTGTCATCTCTGAACTACTCTTACTGGCTGGCTGCTGGGAAGTAATTCATTCCAAAACATAAGCTGTTTTTCAAAGTTAATGTTACTGAGCCAAAATTATTTTGCCCTGGTCTCCATTTTGTAATAACAAACTCTGATGCCCTAGTGGACATCTCACAGCTCATCAGCAATGAATGTTTAGCAGTTAGTACACAAAAGGTTGTAGATTTCCCTGTTAGGAAAGTGGCTGCATGAAAATGCCTACTAGTCAGTTTTGGGTTCGGTCTGTTCTCTGTGAGAGTAATTGCTTTAGCCATTGGCCTTTTATCTCTGCCAGGGCCAGCTGATGATCTGGCAGAACACTGTGATCCATGGTGCTGAAGAGTCCTCATAAATCCAATGACATTGGCCTGAAAGTCTGCGTTCTGTATACAGGCAAGAGAAGATAATGAATAGTAATAAATGTTCATCCAGGAACACTTGCGTAAACAATTACTTCCATTTGTGTGTATGTCAAAATAACAACTTATCTGCACGGCAAACTCCATCTCCTTCGGTGCCAGTTTCTGCTCTCAAACTTTGCATGCATATTCTCAGATGCTGTGTTGCTAGTGCAACACTTCTTATCTAGCAGGTGGCTGACTAATGAAAAGACATTTACAGCAGATGCAGACCGGCATTTACAGATGCAGACTGTAATCCTGGAAAAATCTTTAAAAATAGATTCAGCTTTCTACTTTGCATCACCACATGTGTTACATGTAGGAGTCTTCTTGCTGTCATAGGTGTGAGGTGTGGGTGGCCTTTGACTTTTTGCATGTGGGTGTGTGGACATAGGAAGGCTGTTCCAGCAGATCATTACAGAGACAGCTTTTAGCTACAGACTGAAACTTCAGTTTTCATTTATCTCGTTTCATTGGTTGCAATGGGTTTAATCATTAAATTTCAAAGAAGGGTGGTTCTGCTTGTTAGCTTTCTGAGAAAACTGAAGAAAATGAACTCACTAGAAACTTAGTTGAAACTTCTCTTTCTTCTGCTATGCTTCTCTGCGTAGCAGCTGAGAGCTCCAAACTATTACTTCTTACAAACCATTTCAGTAAGAGAGTTAATCAAAAGCAAAAAGAATAGTGTTCAGTCCTATTTTACCTCTCAAAAATGAAACCAAAATAAAGCAAACCTAAACCCATTCAAAAACACATTCAAGGAATTTAAACACACTAAGCATCTCAGACTTACTTGCTGCTAACACATATGGATCCATCAAGATCTGCCTGGAAAATTTCGGTAGTATTTGAAAAGTTTTAGTTAAAACTGTACTGTTTTGGGGTTCATAGTAAGTTATGTCTGTTTGTTGAAGACTTTTCAAGGGCACTGTCAAATATACTTCCTTTGTGTGAAGGAAAATTGAAATTGTATAACAGAAGGTAAAATAAAATAAAACAAAATAAAATAAAATAAAATAAAATGGAGCATTTTTCCCCTTGTTCTTTTTATTGCAATAACTGTATAAAGATGCTGCATAAGAAATGGGAATGTATTTTCTTAATTGTGTAAGAGTTGCCAGGCTTACAGTACCTGTACACACACATTCATTTAAACAGAGACTTCCTAGCTGATTTCTCAATCCAACAAGTACAGAAAATACCACCAGAGGACTGACAAGTTAGTCAAAGGGAGATCAATTACTCAGCATTGCACAGATAGATCCTGGATTAGGTACAGTGCTAGAATAACAGAGTAGACAGAGACCACAAAAAGAAGCAGAGAGCAGCCTAAAGAAGAAGAATGATGTCTGAGAAAAGTTACATGTAAATATAAGGAGAGAATTCCAGAAATGAAAAGCAAATCAAAGCCCTTCCTGAGAGTTCTCTCAGCTGAGAATAATGTTTGTATGTGTCCATAATTTTTTTTCTGTATGTTCATAAATCAAAAATACTCTAGTTGAAGAGAAATGTCTATGCAAAGAGCAAACATTTGTGCTGATTGCCTCTGTTAAGCTTTGATCAGAATAAGGTGGACAGTCAGCATTTTAAGGTTCTAATTAGAAAGTTTCTTTGATTCACTGAGAATTTCACAGTTAAATGTTCCCTGATGTTAACTGTCTATGTTTACACTGACTCCAACGACACTTGCGGTTGTCACCGGTAGAACCACGTGTAGGTTTGATTCAGGACCAGTCATGGCAAGTCCTCCTATTCACTGCACAGGTTTTGGATCATGGTTCATACGCACAGGCTGTTTTCTGGTTTTCTTTTCTTTTCTGTTTAACTTTTTTCATTCTAATAGATTTGTGGTGTGCTTCATCTTTCCTGCTTTCACCTGTACCACTTTTAGATCTTTTATTTGGCTTTAAGTAGTTTTTTAACCATTATCACACTTTATGATTAAGTAACTGTGTGGAGACCCAGATACCACAACACCCGAAACACAGATATATGCAATTTCACAAATTATATTAATTCGTTGTTCTGTGAGAGAGATGATGCAGTCCAGAAGAAGAGTCGGGCAGGCAAACTTAGTTGCATCCAATCTACGCTGTGCAATGCAATGCCTTGGTGTCATAGCCCTAAGCCATCTCTAAATGGACTACTCTATCTTCATTGCAGAAAGTAGTGTAAAATGAGGCTAACTCAGGTCCCAATGCAGGACATGAGGTCCTCGTAATCTCCTCTTCCATTTTGTTATTGCCTTTGGCTAAACAGTGGCAAGTGCCATCACAGGTTGAGAGCCTGGTACTTCTGTTGGGAAACTGAATTGCAAAGTTGCAAGAGAAGATGTTCTATTACTATAAAAAGAAAACAATTCATGCACAAATAATGACTGTTCATGGAAAATTAATTAATGTGGTTTATAACCAGGAGAACGGATGTATTGTGAGGGAATGAAAGAAAGAAAACATGCAGTCATCTAACAACACCTACAAATTCTACAATTATGTAGCAGGCAATTAGTGAAATCCAACTGAGGAATCATAAACCTGGTCAGCTTTGCTTCGTATCAGCCTATCTGTTGACAAGATTTTCATTTTTTTCACTTGTTTACAATAAATTTGAAATTAAGCTGGAATGGCTTGGTTGCTATAATATTTTTCTCAAGTAATCATTCAGAAATGCCATCAACACTTGAGGAAGCATATCCACAGAAGTTTTGAAAAGCAGTCCCCATGTTCGTCACCAGAAAGTCCAGGGTAAGACTAAGCAGAAAGGACTATCAGTTTCTAGACAACTTCTTTCATGCCTACACTGCACTTCATTGTGTGGCATAGGCAGATTCTTAAACTCAGTTTGTACTGGAAACCTATTTGTTTTCTCAGAAACTGAACTGGAAATTGATGAAGTTTCTGGACTGAAGTATTGATCATATACTGTTTTGGAACTACTGGTCTGCTTGATTGGTACACCTGTATAAATAAAGCAGCATATACTTTGAATATTTTATTATATTTGATTTCCCTTCCATTAGGCAGTCCTATGAGATCCCATAATTCTGCTGCACTCAGTAGATTGTAGTGGTATATGACATTTCAAATTATTATTTTGGACAAGACAGGGGTGGTTACAATGTACTGAGTCATTGTAAACAATTAACTGGATGCTATTTCAACAGACAAGTGTCAGCAACAGGATAGTGCTGAGTAGGACAACAATAAGAGCTCAATAGTTACATTACAAACAAGATGTGTAACTATCTACATAGAATTGCAGTGTTTAAGTGCAACAAGCATTCAAGAGAGAGGAAAAATATGAGCCAGATAGTTTACGTATTAGTTTTATTTCATCTTGAACTCTTACCTTTAAAAGAATAAATCTGGCCAATTTCCATCATTTTTTCAGAGAAATATTACAATTTACAAGATAAATTTGAATTATTTTTAAGCTGGAAAAGTACATTTTCTTTCTTCATTTACGTGCAGACATGGATCTTGTGTCAGTGAAGGCAATGGAAAAGTTGTTCATACAGAACTAAAATATATTTTTCCACTTGGAAATTTGATTGCCAACATAGGTGAGTGATATTGTGTCTAGGGGAATGGAATAATCCTGTTCTTAACACAAGCAGAATTAACAGCACATCTTTGCCACTGCAGGCACATTATGTCACAGTGTCCTTCTCATACTTGATGTGATGCAACCATTACAGCCATTGAACTCCACTGGTTTGTCAGACACAAAAACTCGCTGTATACCTACTTGAAAAGAAAACCTCAAACTGGCATAAATCCAGGTCTTGAACCTTACTTAGCATCATTCATTTGACAGAATTAGCTTGTTAGTTAAACTACACAGAACTTTCCACCAAAGTTGAATGTACTAAGCTATTAGTGTACCCTATGACTTAAGTCAAAATTTACTGGCAATGCACAGTAACACATACGTATTTAGCACTAAGCCAATACAACTCCCATTGAAAAGCTTTTTTCTCTCATCACCTTTCCTTACCTGCTAAAACAGGTACTTGTTACCTCTTATCAAAGGATATAGGGACAAGAAAAAAAATCAATATTGAGTGCTAGGATATCATTCAAGGCAACAGAAGTTCTGGGCCATATATATAACTTCAGATGAAATTACCATCCAGGGACTGGTGAAAAGGAGGAGAAGGTATGGATCTTGCCTGCAAAGAAGTGAAATAACCCAGACAGCCATGACTAATGTTGAGATAAAACAGTCATTCAATTAAAAGATTTAAGGAAGGAAAACTCCTTCATATCCTGTACCTGGTCCAAATATTTTCTCTGTCTCTCATGCTCCCCTTGAGATTTCCCTTGTCTAGGAGCCTCTCTAAAGCAGTCTACCCCTTGTTAAAACACAAAAACATGGTATTCCCAAAGCAACAGAGAGAATCTTTCTGCATTCCTAGCATGGTTAATAAGCAATGTAACCCAGCAACCAGAGAGAAATTGTACTGGAGATCATAACAATGGGGATTCTCCTACCTTCAGACTTTGAGAATCTCCCAAGTCTGATAGAAAACAAATAAATAAAAAAATGAATAGTATAGCAGAAGCCAGTAATTTGGGCATAAAACCAACTTAGATAGTTCTGTACAGTTTCAAGCAATCAGACCACCACCACTAAGCTGTTCTTTCAAACAGCAAGTATGTTTGTTTTTCTACAACCGCGGGGCAAGATTTATCAGTTAATATTTCTACTTGTGCCTACTACTGAAAAAAAGAGAAAAAATGCAAGGAAAACATGAAAGGGTATCTTATTAAATTCTTTTTTATTTTTATAAACCATGTTAAATGTCTTAAATGTTTAAATGGTATTGGTGTGCATATGCAAAAACAAAGTAAAAAATACAGTAGTGAAATAACAGACATTTAAAGGGGCCAGATGTCACGCTGTAGATATTACTTTTTTCAAGTGGCATTCAGCAGCTACTTGTACAAGCCTGGATGTGTCTGGGGAGATAACATAAATAGATGCCAAGCCCTAAAGTCTCTGACTGACTGACATTTTGGCAGTTACCAGTAGATGGCTGCAATTTCTAGTTGCTGAAATGGCTCACTCAGAACTTTTCTGTTCCAAACAGCTGCTGGAAATGAACAAGCCACTAGCTATATCTTGAAGACTATTGCTGCTGGGCTTGTCCTGCCTATGCAACAGAAAAATATGTACCTAAAAACATGGATGTTTATAGACTGCACCCATGTCGTTTGGTACTTGTAGGATTCAATAGATATTTACAGCCTCTGGCTCTCAAAGACCCCTCTTATGCTTCTCTTATGTTAGTCATAAAGTCCATTAGGCATACACACAGTTAAAAAATCTGTGTGACACCCTTAACCCATGTCCTCCCTCTACCCCTAAACAATCCAATATGCAGCTTTCTTTTCCCTGAAAAATATGTGCAGAAATTGATATTGCAGGAGAAAAAATATTTTACTTTATTTTGCTTTATCAGAATTAGCATTTTGTTAAAAATAACTGCTTCCTTCTGCTGATGTGCTTTATATCCAGTTTTTGAAACAACTTTTAATCTAGGGACTTTTCTTCATTTGTTTCTGAGTCTGAAATTAATGAGTTTAGTTTTATTTTAACAGCATGAATGTTTAACAGTATGAATATATACAGTCCTATCTTCGCACAATAAATTTTTAGGGTGTTTTACTTATATCAATGCCTCAGTATCACTTAACCTGCTGCAAAGACATGAATGATGTATGTGAAATACATCAAAGAGCAAACTGTGTAACTGAAGAGAGCAAAGGAAAAGATGGAGGACAGTTACAGACCACAAAAAGTACAATAAAGTACAACAAACACTGTTCCAGTAGGCAGTGACATGGCTACTTCTCATTATTTGGGGAATTTTTGAATAGAGAGCTAAAAAACACTGAGGGAAATAGTGTCTCAAGGTGTGCTGGTTTTGGCTTGGATAATTTTCTTCACAGTAGCTGGTATAGGGCTGTGTTTTGGATTTGTGCTGAAAACAGTGCTGGTAAGACAGGGATGTTTTAGCTGTTGCTGAGCAGGGCTTAC
>JANXJC010000008.1:1921424-1936582 GCA_027564655.1 Leptodon cayanensis | reverse complement strand
CTCCCCCCACCCCACCAGCGAGCAGGCTGGGGGGGCACAAGGAGCTGGGAGGGGACACAGCCAGGACAGCTGACCCCCACTGACCCAAGGGATATCCCACACCATAGGACGTCATGATCAGCGTATAAAGTTGGGTGAAGAAGAAGGAAGGGGGGATGTTCGGAGCGATGGCGTTTGTCTTCCCAAGTCACCGTTCGGCGTGATGGAGCCCGGCTGTCCTGGAGATGGCTGAACACCTGCCTGCCCATGGGGAGTGGGGAATGGATTCCTTGGTTTGCTTTGTTTGCACGTGTAGTTTTTGCTTTACCCATTAAACTGTCTTTAGCTCAGCCCACCAGTTTTCTCACTTCTACTCTTCTGATTCGCTCCCCATCCCAATCAGGGGGAGTGAGCAAACGGCTGCGTGGGGCTTGGTTGCCAGCTGGGGTTAAAGCACGACACAAGGCCAAAGACATCCAAAGGAGATCTTGGCTAACTCCTATGGGATGCAGACATGGTGACTAGCTGGGCATCATGGGCATGTATTAGGTAACAGAGCTGGACCACACCAGAGCTGATAATGAGCAGTCAAACTCCTAGGAGTGGAGCGAAGAGGTTGCAGAGCCTGCGGGTGCACACAAGACCCCAAAAGCTTGTTATTTGTTGAACTGAAATTCCTCTTCCCTCTCCTCTAACAAAAAGGTGAACAAACCAGTAATCATTTCAGTCTAATTTTCAAAAGAAAAACAATCTTAATGACACTGAGCTCACAACTGAATGTGCTGGAGGAGTCAGGAAGGGGTTGTCATATTATCTTCCCTCTTTCCCCAGCTGGGGATTCAGTGACATGTTAAAACAGAACCATGTTTTGCTGATGCATGTAGTTTAGTGAGCATCTTGGGGGATAGTCAACAAGTATACAGCTGTCTCCATATTTTGTGGAACATCAAGAGAAGAGCTTGCTTTGCCCGAATAATTGATATTTCACAGCTCCTGTTCAGGTAATGTTGGTAAGTTGATTCATTAGGTTACAAATTCTTCAGTTTTTTTGCAAGGAGCACTAAAGATTGATAATGGTGAATAGTATCAGTCCTGCATATGTCAGTCCTTTACCAACATATTCTTGAAACAGGGTTCAAAAAGAAATATAAAGCAAAAATATACGTTGTGTCTGCAAAACACGGCACATCTTTTAAATTGTTCTTGCCCAGTGTGAGCACTTTTTTTTTCTCACATAATTACTGGCACTATGCCTTAAATCCATTAAGACACTTATTTTTCTAGTCTTCTGATTGTTTTATGTGTTCTATGCCAGTCTCTCCCTACCAGAGGAGTCAGCTCAGGTACACACAAATTTGGAGAAGCTGGGTATTAATACAGTAATATAGAGAAAGAAATGGTGAATGGTGACACAAAATGACTGGTATGGACACACATATTTGTGTATCAAAACTGCTGTATCATACAAGGTGTTGCTTCCATGCTATCAGCATAGCTAGACTCTCTAGATATTTTCTGTAATAGCTATAAAAGTAAAACAGAATGAACATTGTAATAGAAGTGGATTAAAATAAGAATAATGTTTGTGTCTGTGTGTATGTGACTTAAAAGGGGTTAGGTTTTCCCCTTCTGCACTTTCAGACAAAATACTTTCAAAAAATAGTGCTGATGCTTCTGAAATGCTTTTCTTAGTTGAGAAAACATGGATTGAGAGCAGCTTTCCTACATGCACATCAGTTCTTAACAGTTTAATTCAATTCAGAGTATTGATTTTTTTTATTAAACTGTGTTGAAATACTGTGTCGTAAATAGAAACAAGTATCTGCAGTATACACTACGTTACAAAGAAGATTTCAAAATGATGCAGTGCCACTGTATATCACAAATTTAAGGTGGTAGTTATTACTAAATGAAAACTAACCAAAACAAAACAAAAAAATCAAAACAAAAACAAAACAAAACAAAACAAAACCGCTCCTTGTAGGAAACCTTATTATTCATTGGTAGTTTTTACTAATGAAAGATTACAAGATATAAGGATAAGTTATTTTTACAGCTGAAAAATAGGATAACTCCTTTTGAAGCCCGTAGCAGAAGAAAAGATCTCAAAAATAATAACTTAGTAGGAACAGCAAAGTCATTTGCTCATGAAAATTGAATCTCAGCATATTTGCATCCCCATCTTCTTTGGATTTAAAGGTTAAACTTTAAAACCCGCTGTTTCTTGTCACTAGTGTTAGGACTTAGATGTAGTTTACATAAAATAAATATCTTCAGATGAATGTCAGATAAAAAATGAGTAACTCTTCACAGAAGTTTGTTCTCCCTTTTTTGAAATCATGCAGGAAACTGTGAGATGAATGGACTAAGTTTTTGTATCCATTTGCAGAACACATAGTACAATGGTGTAGGTATCTTTGACTATAACCTGCAGATGATGCCATAATGCAAATAAATGTCAATATAGTTTTTGATAAAATGTAAATTTTAAAAATCAAATAACCAAATCTGACCTTAGCAGCTGTCCTTGGTTGTGACCTATTGACCTCATTGTCTTCTCTGCCTGGTCTGTAACTCTACTAGTGAAATCAGAGAAATAGATCAGATTGGGATTTCTTTCATTTAAGGAGATGGAATTATCTGTAGAAGGTTCTTTGTGAAAGACTTAACACTTGGAATAAGCTGAATCTTCAGGTCTGACTTTGGAAGTTCACTTGTGAAGAATCTTGATAAAAGAAGAGGACTAACTGTCATGCCCCAAGCATGACAGAGCATTCGATTTTACTCATTATAATGTATGGGGAAGAGCATGACTGTAGTGAGGCAGAAGTTAAAACTGCTGTTTAGTTTTCTCTTGCTCCTGGAACTTGTGCCAAAGACACCCGGAGCTTTGCAAAGCTGCTTCCCCCCCCCCCACCGCCCTTTCTTTTTTTCTTTTTTTATCTCCCTGGTATTTGCATGAATAAAATAATTAAATTAAGAATACTGAAGTAAATAGTAGAATCAGTACACAGTACCTGGTACATGGACAGCAAATTAAAATATGAGGATACGTTGTGAAAGCAAAAAAAAGAACCCCAACCAAGCACCCTCTCCTTTATGCAGAACACCACTAGCAAACATAAACCAGTGACAATATTGGCACATTTCCAAAAAGAATGTGGACTAGGAACCCTCTAGTGATTTTTTTTTAATCAGATGCTAACAAATAATCTGTGAAATTGCATAAAGTTTTCATTAATGCTGTGCAAGTTTGTTTTTCTTCTAATGGAATTATTGAGCAAGAAAGGTGACACTTGTTCTTACCCATCCCCCACAATCCCCTGATCACTTTTCAAAACATGCATGTCAATTATTCTACTAAGTGTGGAAAAAGCAGTCTGAAACATTGTTAAATGAACTATATGAAGCCTTGAGGAGACACAGTAGGTGGCTGAAGTGAGAATTAAAAATGCCATGTTCCTGAAGCTCACACATTTTTAATATTACCCTTCAAAGCTAGCAATGATGGCAAGATCATTCCAGCCTCATGATATAATTAATTGCTGTAATTTCAGACATTTCAAAAGTGAACAAGACCTTCATACTATGTTAATGAGAAGGAACCTGATGGAACTAAACATTTATTTTTATACCGATTTGGAAAATATTGTTAGTGATGAGGGTGCACGTTGACTCTGTTTCTGATTTTTAACATAGAGAACTAACTTTGACTGTTGCTTAAAATTAAGCAACCACACCAACTGCTAGATTATTATTTTAGATGTTCTCACATCACTCTTCCTCTCCAGCTGAACTACTCCAATTTAGAAATTCCTTGGTTCTGTTTCTCTTCAATCTGCCTACAGATAAAAGCTGCTCTTCTACCTAAGACAATCTGTAATGTCTGTTCACTCTGACACACTACTAAGCAAATTCATTCTTTTTTCTGCTCACTGAAAGACTTGAAGCATGCCATAGCTGCTCAGAATTTCCTCACTATTCAGCTTGCTTTCTCAAGTTTCCCCTGGAAAATATTAATCACAAAGGATTTGGTACTCCTGGTTTGCAACTAGAACATCATTTTCATGACTGTTACAGTATCATTTGGTGAAAGTTATGATGTACTTCCCATTCTTTGATTAGATGAGCAAGTTTATAATTGGGAACCTTCAAAGAAGTTACAGAGGCTCTGGAACTCCAAGAGGGAAAAAGAGCAGTTTAAGACTCATGGAAGATTAGTGACTTTTGGAACATTTTAAGGATTTTTCTTTCTGAGCCAGTCACGTCTTGGGTGAGGTGTTATTGCTAGAGAAAACAGGCTACTGCAAGATTTACTGGCTGGGAGCACAGTTAAAATTTTATTTTCTTGTGTCACAGTCGTACAAGGTAATTGTGAAGGTAACAGTGGCTTTGAAAAGGTGAGGTCAGATTCTCAACTGGTCCGTTTATTTGCCCCTGTGCCAGGGCTAAGCCAGAAGTTTGGGGAATATCATGTCAGGCAGTATCCCATTCCAAGTAAAATATACCAAGTGCACTGCATTTACTACTCTGTAACTTTCTGTCATCATTGCGGTCATTAACACAAAGTAACACTTGTTTATATATGGCCCTGTTCTGAAGGCCTTAGTCACGTACTTTGATATATCTACTTACATCCATGCCAAGGTGTGCAAGAGATGTGGTATTAGGAATTTGCTTCTTGCACATACTTTATAATCACAGAAACGATAGTTGACCCCAACTGTCTGTGGCCCTGGTGGATGAACCTGGTGACTGCCATGATAACGAGAAGGCAAGCTGGAAGGGCTAACGAGTTAGCTGCTTCTCCAGCCAGTATTAGCATCCTGGTACCAGCATTTTAAATATCAAGCAGTATTCCTTTCCATGGCCCGAATGGCAGCTCTAATTGTGTTCAGATAATCTTGTATTAGATGTGAGTGTGTGTGTTTGCGTTTGGCCTTGTGCACATATAACTTGAGGGAGATTGAAGAGAACAACAGGATAGGAAACAGGAACAGTCGGCCTATCTCAGCTTTGAAGGATGGCCAGTGAAATTCTGAGAGCCACTGTGCAAGGTCCGCGTTCCCCCGGGCTGTGGGGCAGGGCATGGCGTTCCCATGGTCCGTCTGCCTCCAGCAGCTCGCATTTGTTGATCCCTCTGTGCTTTATGTCAGTCTCACAGCGTAAGCAGACATCATCAAACCCTAATTTTTCTGTGGTCTTTCAAAAAATGAATGCAGAACGTTTGGCTAAGCAAGGCTGTGATGATGCCATTCAGCTTGCTTTGCAGCAGTTCTGATGGGGGGATGTCTTCCCTGCACTTATCTGAAACACAAGTTTCTCTTGTGAACACATCAGGCAGGGCTTTACGCTGTGCTGATAGCTCAGCATATGTAGATACCATTTCAAAGAACCCTCTTACCTGCTCAAATTTATTATACTGAGTTCTAATAAAGCCTATCTTCAGAAATAATGTGTCTTTGGTGTCTTTTGCCATGTCCACTTAAGGTAAAAAGTCAGATAGCCCAACCTCACAGCTTAGGCCAGTAAGAGGTAACCTAGCAGATCCCCCCCAAAAAACCCTAAAAAAATGAGAAATCTGCTTCACAGGAATAATCTTTTTACCTTTGATTTAGTAATTTTAAACTGTTGAAGTCCTAAATAATCCTAGTTGCTTTAGTTAACAGCCGTAGACACAAATATTTTCTTATCTTGGTCAGGAACTAAAATGCTTTTTTCTAAGATGTGAGCAAGCTCCACCATTTATTCTTAATGTTTTTTGCCTCTTGTGTCTGTATCTGAAATTAACGCCAGCTGTGGTTGAAGAAAGTTACAAAAACATCAGTTTGCATCCAATAAATACTGGTTCATTACAGAAGTGTTTTGGACTTCAGCTTTGTTCCCAGATTAAATTCAAAGTGCACGGTTTGACTTCTAACTCCATAGGCCTCGAGATTTCTGACAGGTATGATTTCAAAAATAAAATGTCTTGCAATATTTCCTGCAGGACAATGGGTGAAATTTCATCAAAGACATGTTCAGAATATATTAGATGATATTTGGAAGAGATTTAAAATTTCAGAACAGCTTTATATTTTACTAGTGCTTTTTTCATTTGTAATGGCACATTACACAGAATGCTTGAATTTATATTAAAGTTAGGGAACATTATCTTTACAATTTCTCAAAATACAAGAAGAGCATGCTATAAAATAATGAAATAAAACCAGATATATCAATTCATTTTAGAATTTATTTTTCTCGACAAACTAAATTAGTGTGAGCGTTAAGTGTCAGTTTCTGCAAGGATGAATAGCATGCAATTCTTTTAACATCATTTTACCATTATCATTTTAGATCTCTGTATTCCCTGTAAATTTTTTTTCAGGGTACACCCTGAGAATGCGCACAAAGGTAAAATACTAAACAGAAAAAGTAAACAAATATTTCAGTGAAAATTAAATAAAAATGAGGAAGGGAACTATCCCTCTTCAGAACATGAAGAAAAAGATAAAAAAAAAGAAAAGGAAAAAAAGACTTAAAATTACTAGTAGGCTGGATATTAGGAGGACACCCCCCCCCAAAAAAAACCCCAAAACCAAAAAAACCAAACCCTCTAAAATCAGTTTCTGTATTAGGCAATGTTACCAGCATTGATGGCTGAGATCTGTGAACCAGTGAGCACAAGAAAATATGAATAAAATTTGCATCTATGTTTTATAGTTCAAAAGTTTTTTAAGAAGTCAAATAAATACCCATCAAAGAGTTGTTTTGGGTTTTTTTTCCTGCTATTAAAAAAACCCTACAAATTCACACTTTCAGGCTCAAGGCTCATGAAAATGTGGGAAATAGTGAATATAAAATGTTCAGCATATGG
Organism: Leptodon cayanensis; assembly: GCA_027564655.1. Lineage (NCBI taxonomy): Eukaryota > Metazoa > Chordata > Aves > Accipitriformes > Accipitridae > Leptodon > Leptodon cayanensis. Next base: position 1,929,744 of record JANXJC010000008.1, on the reverse strand, counting down.
CTTGACCATATAAGATCAGTTTCTATTTTTTTATGCAATGCAAAAATTTCAGGGACAGCAGTTCCTCAGCTTTGGTCTATGAATTTCTAATTCTCACTGCAAATCTGTGTGGTCATGGACTGCTAACCCATCATAAAATCCTGCATACCTCCATTGTATACGGGGTTTATCTGGGTTTTGACACCAACCAGCTTTCTAACTCCTCTGTAGTAAGTGAAGAGAGGCTGGGAACTTCAGCTGCACCTCTATTTTTCAGGCATCTTTTACCATGTGAAAAAAGACTGTAAGAAGAATATATATAAAGGAACACACAGGAGCTATGTATTGGCTAACACACATAGGAGACATGAGTATTAGACTATTAGGCTACTCAGATAATCAAGCTCGCAGTCTCAGTAGAGAGTCCCTGTGAGTTTTCACTCTCCATTTATCAGCAACGTGGGGAATATTTTCCTCCCGTGCTTCTTGAAAAGGTCTGGTCTGATCCTTGTTTCTGCTGAATTGCTACCTTCTGACTCTGCTTTTTTTCTTGGGCTTTTTACACTCTTTCATGTCAGCATTTTTCTTTTAAGTTCTGAGAGACTATTAGTCTCAACAGTTTCACTTCTGGCTATGTTTTTACTTCCTTTATCTTGCAAGGTCTTAGCTTGCATAGTCTTTCACAGTTCAAAATTTTTTCTCGTTAATGCTAAGCCAAGGTCACACAGCTGGGCTGCACCAAAATGCATAGACGAGGGGGATAGGCAGTTGAACCCCAGCACTGTAGGTTACACAAGAGGCAGATCAGGTCCCAAAGGCTGAAACGTCCTCTGGAAATGTCTTTTTCCCTGATTAAAGAGGAGGGTAAGAGCAGGTAATCTCCTACTTCATGGACCTATTAAAGTCATGATATGAAGAGGGATTAATTCAGGTCTTGATATGACTCCTTTTTTTCTCCATCTATCAAGCCACATTCAAAGAAATCCACAGGCATAGGAAATACCGTCTTAATAATGCAAACAAGAATATGGCAAGAAGAATATTGCTATGTGCAAGGGAAAATTAGAGAAGAAATGATAAATATATCTCCTAATTAAACTCTAACCCATGCTGTGAAAATGTAAGACTCCATGTTCCAGGAGAATATAAGGTTGACAGAAAGGTTTCGTTTCTTTAACTTTAGGATGTCATGAGGCATTCTGGCCAGTACAGGAAATGGGAAATTCATAGAAAGTGTATGTAAAGTGAAAGAAAATGGGCTTTAAAACTCTGCACTCAGTACTAACTTTTTTTGTCTCATGAATATAGAACTCAGAAAATCCAAAGGTTTACATTACAATTTCTAAAGGTAACATAATTGATTTTGAAGCAATCTGCTATGTCATTTGGGAAAACAGCTAAGACTTTCCAAATCCTTGTTCAAAGCTCCTTGAATAGACAACATGGTCAGGCTTAATTGAAAGGTCAGTTAGGATACTAGCAGAGACATACTTAATGGAACATATCAAAAGATTTTTAGTTTGGTTTCTTTCTGATGATCAGCAAATTAAGAACATTTATTGTGGGTTATTTGTTTTCTTAATCTTATACTTTTAAGATAAATAATATTCCTTTATTTTGATAACGAATAGGTAACAATGATTTTTCAGGCAAAAATGAAAAACAACCTGTTAGCCAAATTCAACTATTTTTGTTTCTTAAGTAACTTCTAGCTTTAATATGTCCTTGTTGTGTGAGTAGTCTTTATGTTCCTCCAGTTTTCCATGCAGCTTGGAGATCTGGGATATTCCTTTAGATATCCTCAAATACTTGTACTTTATACACTGACTCAATGACACTATGCTCCTAAAATTTAGATGCCTGCATTATATGGACTAGAAAATGCCTTGTGTTATCTTTATGATCCAAAACCTGTTGATTGGCCCTGACTTGGTCCTTCTCAATTAAACATTTTCCCAGCACTTAGCAGAAGTCACAAGTGTTACTAGTGTGGTGGTGCCTTGTTTCTTCATTCACATCTAGTGGATGAAATGACTGGAAGCTTTAGTAACTGGGAGCTATTTTTTTATACTAAAAATGGCATATTTGTTACATAGTATGTCATTTAAAAATTTGGTTTTAGACTGTAGAAGAAATGACTGAAAAGAGGGAGGAACTACATCTTTTATTTCTTTTCCTCTCATTATTGGAAGCTGTATTTTGGTCGTAGACTTCTGTTAGTCATGGGGCCACATGTGGGCACTTAAAACATAGATGACTACATTTCAGATATTTATTCTAGCTGATCTCTTTATTGCCAATGGAAAGTAATTGGCACTATTTCAGATGCCTGGAGTAAGATGGTGGACAAATAACTACCATAAATATGATTCCACTTACCAGGAATACGAACACTTACAGGCAAAACGACAGTTACTTTTGCCATTAAAGTTACATTTTGCCATTTACAGGCATTCTGTAGAACAATGGAAGAAGTCTAAGTCCAATGCCTTCTGAAAATCTAGCAAATAACTATTGGAGCAGAGCATTGCAAATAGCAGGTCATTCTCTAACTTCTGGTCTGTGACTGACCAATAAACCCCTAAAATGGAAGCAGGCTCAGTGGAGATGGGCAAAGGTGACATGCCCATGAAGCTCAGAGAATAACTCTGGGTGTGACTGACCAAAGCTGTTGCGAAGAAGCTGACTTCGTCTCAACACACAGGGGACCAGAGGTTAGCCTTTGCTTTAGATAAACAGCTCTGTCAGTTGATCGGATCAGCTGGTGGTGTAAATGTGTCTCCCCGAGATCGTTCCAAGAGTGTGAATGTCTCCCTGAGTTAGCCAGGCCAGCACGGGCAGGGAGAATACGTGGCTCAGCCCAACGCTGAGGATGACAGCTAAGGAAGTAATGAAAGAATTTCAAAGAGAGCAGTGGGCTTGAGCTGGCTTCGACACACGTGTTACTTCCTGGCAACTGGGCATCCCAGCGTCATGATGGTGAGCGTATTATAGAGACCAGTAATGGGAATCACATTGTGACTGAACTATGTATTGCAATTACTTTCTTTTGTTAAGCGTAACTTAGGTTTGTATTGTGCTTTCAGTATATTATGTATCGCTCTGCTAAACCAGAAATCTTGTGTAATACAAAAAATCTTCAAATAAGTAAATTTGATATTAAACATTATACCCTCCGCATGTGGAATATCTAAAAGAACCTGGTCAGAGAGTGTGGGACTCTGACACAGTCCCACAGAAATTCTGAGGGCCAATATTTCTGATGCTTGACATTTGATAAGCGCATCATTCATAAGGCTCTGTAACCTTAATTTATTGACAGGTACGCTTAATATTAATGTCTTTTTAATAAAGATTGTCCTTAGTGCTAATGAATAGAAAGATGCCTAATTAATCAGATTAATGTATACAGAAAGGGAAAGAGATTAGATTTATATCTACACACTTAAACAGTCTCTCTCAGCAGCTCTCTGTATTTAACTGCTGAATTCCTTAATTTGTTACTTCTTTCCCAATATTCCCACTCAAAAGCCTATACATAAACACGCATGCAAGACAAAGACGACTCATAAAAACCCTAAGAAATTCGTTGCCAGTTGCTGTTTCAGCTAAGCTTCTACATGAGGCTTTGTAGTTCTTGTGGGATCCGCGCTGGGAATGAATGTCTTCCTTTGTAATGCCATCTTTTTTAACACTGAGCTACTGTTACACTCAGTGCATTTTCTTGCAGGGCCAATCTTTCTCACTTCTTTGTATACCTTCCTTTTACACGCAGAAATCTTCATGGAAGATGTATTGTTCAGTTTTGCCCTGGAAAGAAGACAGCAACAACCATGACTCTCTCTAGGCAGCCTTGTGTTTAACATTTAGACAAAACTGTATTTTCTCAGTCTCGTAGTTTCAATTGGGAGCCATTAAAAAGAGACTTATTTCTGATCCTCGCTTATGGTAGTATAATTTAATCTATCTCTGTGAATAATAAGGCAAAGAATTTGTACAACAGTGTACTGTAACTTGTTTCTTTATTAAAGATAGGAGTCTGAATTAAGGTATCAGTCTTTTACACAGTTCAGAGTACTGCAAATGTGTGACAGAACCAAGAATAAATAAACTGAAAGTGTTTCAAATCATAGCATGGTTATGATGCAGCACACTACATGCTTATCTCTGCAGATTCTGAATTCAAACTTCAAGCATTAACATAAATCTTTTTAATGTTCCTGAATAAAACTCTTGAAGTCCTAGGACTTCCTGGCATTTCACTGGTTATATTATCATTGTGTGTCATTATAAATGTGATAGAATAACAGGTTTCTCAGATTTTTCCAATCTTTTTCAAAGCTCTTAAGGAAGAAAGAAAAATCCTATAACTGAAATACATTTAGAAGACCTGTGAAACCTCCCACAGAAACACAGGTATATACATAGACTTTATAAGTTTCTATACCTATAACACTTATGAATTGTTTAGTTAGCAATCTTAGATGAATTTCATAATACAGTGCTTTGAAGAAATCCTGGACATTTGACAGATATTTCCAAAAGGTGGGGAAAAAAAAGAAGGAAATGAAACAAGAACACAGGTTAAAAAGAGAAAATAAGCAAAACAAAACAAAAGAAACCTATAGGAGTTCTTCCTAGGCTTGCAGCACATGATTTGATCACCGTCAGTCTTGTGGCCTCTAACAGTTAACTCATAAATCCATGTAGCATTTTCTGCTGATATCCTCTTCTTAACAACTGTCACAACATTTATTCAAAAAAATAGGATGTTCTGCATGGCCAAGTAGGCCCAGAAACTTGAAGAATCTGGATTCTTATATTCATAGTGGTCCTAGGGCTTGGTGAACAAACTCAGATTATTTAATCAATCAATTAATATATATTATTTTAGGTACTTAAAAAACCCTAAACAAGCACTGTGTCATCTCCTTATGATTGTTAGATTTATTATGTTTCCAATATGTTCAGTAAAGTATAAGCATGTAGGTATACATCAACGTCTCAGATTTTTTTTTTTTAATTCAATTAGATTTCCAAAATTGGTCACATGAAGAAAATTTATTTTACCTCTTTACACATAAGTCTTCCAGAATTAAATATTTTCCTTTTAAAACACAGGAGAGTTCAAAATCACACAGGAAAGTTTAAAAAAATTGTGTCAGTGTATGTAAGCTATGCTGACTTTTTTTTTTCTTCCAGGAGATGCTATCATTCCTCTGAGGGCTTCGTTATGCTTCACAGTCATTGACCTGAGTAGTGAGTCACAAGGTATTAAAACCATTCAAAAGAAGCTACTGAAAATTTTGATAAGTCCGGCCAGTAATGGACAAAGCCCAGCCTTAAGTGCCTTATCATATATCTCATCACACAACATGAAAGCATGTTCTGTGCCTAATGGCAGTCGCATTTTATTTTCCAGGTTATGACATTGGATTAGACAGAAAATACCCCTCTGTTAGAAGCGCTTCTATCCCTTGTAGCACTCTGTCTTCCTTCAAGCACAGTCATGGGGACGGTGGCATATTCCTCTGAGTGTGAATCAGGAGATGGTACAAGGGTCAGCTGAAGGAATGCCTGAATGTAGGCTTTGGGGAAGGTGACAATGACAAGATTCTGCAAGATTTCAGCATTTCTGTAGATGTCATTTGCAATCAATGGATGCATCACTATTGGTAATGTTGTGTTTTAATCTCCTTGCCTACTCATGTAAACATGTTCTATAATTCTCAAGAAGAGCTGTACCCATTTTAAATATATATGTATATATAGTTGACAACTTTATGTAAACGAAATTCAAGATCTCATGTACATTGACACATCTAAAGGCTCAGTCTGACTTTTTTGCTTTTAGTATCCCTCAGTGGGATGTCACGGCTTCTCAGCACTGTGGGTTTAACATATAAGTGGTGCTTAGCAGCCTTGGCTGATGCCTAACCTTGGAGACAGCTTACAGAGTTAAGGATCAATGACATTACAGCAAAATGAAGAAAACCTTAGGTCTGGACCCATTGGTCCTGCATGCTGCTTAGCTAACATATATTCTGCTTTTGGTACCTTAGCTAGCTCAGTTTACTCAGTATGGGACTACATTGTGGACAAAAACCCAGACACTTCTAAGGTTTTGATTTTACAGATCAGGTACATTACATTATTCACTGATTGTGATATTCGCAGGTATCACATATAACTAAATGTCTTCATTATTTTTCTTTCTAATTGGATATGTTTATTGGCCATTTTGTTCCACTGACAGGGTTGGGGGGGTGCTGTTTCCTTGCTTGCTTTTCTGAATCCTCTTTCTACTTCAGCTTGAAGAAAGGATTTGAGCTCAAGACTATCTATAGGGGTCTCTCTCTATTAGTCTGGTGGCCAAAAAAAATTGAAGTTTTTTGGGGGTTTCCTAACCTAATAACTGATCTGGTCTGGGCTGCAGAGGAAGAAAAAAAGTTATTGGTATTATAGTTCAGCCAGCTTGCTGGATGCTGTGAAACATGGTTTTAAGTGTTTGATTTTCCATATGTATTTTATGCTTTGCAGATGGTATAGCTAACCTGCTTCTAGTACCTTTGGTAACTAAGTAAGTCACCCAAAATCTGTGTATTTCACAGATCACTGGGCATTTGAACATTATATACTTCAATGTTCAAGACCCTTTGCAAATGATACTAATCCATTATTTCCTATAAAACTATCTAAATAGTCACTTTTTTACTTTATGTGGTAAAATGTATTTTATGTGGGTATTTTGCTAAATTTTATAAAATTCAATAAAACAACAAGTTTGCCAGAAGGTTTCTTGTAGCATGTGTAAGTAAGCAAGAACCAGATTTTGCCGCAGCCTTCATCTGCTACTGTGAAATTACTACTGATGTGACTGTTTTAATGACAAATCTATACAATATACCAATACTTTCACATGTGACTGCATGAAATGTATATCCTACTATTTTCAGTACTTCTGTTTTCATTTGTAGGAAATATTTATTTTGTTTAAGTTTGAGCTTCCAGTATAAGGAGCTGCAGGAGTAGTCTACACCCTAATTAAACCAATAAAATCTCCATAGGGATACATGAATTCACAAATAATTTGTTTTAAGATGAACATGAACAATTCCTTTTATTAAGCAAATAGATTTGTTCTGCCAGAAAAAGACTTTCCCTGACATTTTTATTATGCTACTTATTTTAATAGGGAAGTAAGAGTTTTCCTGCTACTTAGGGTCATTATTAGTATTTCACTTTACAAAACTTTTTTTGGATAAACATAAGTTCAGTCATAACTGAATACTTGAGTGGAGATTAAGATGCAGAAAAAAAAGGTATTTTGTTTTACTATATTTACATGTTCATTTTGTGTAACCAGCATGCTCACATTTTGAAGTTTCTACTTAAAGAAATAAAATATCCCTAATAAATGTTGGATTTGCCTGTTTTTTTCTGATAACGTACGCCTGTGTAATTTTTATTTTTCTTGTTTCTATCATCAAATATAGTACTTTCCTTCTATAAAATAAGAGCCACTAACTTCTCATTTATAAATACATTAACAAACCACTGCAGATATAAGGGAGAAAAATAGAGGGGAAATTATTTCTATTTCAAATTTCTAGGAAACATATTTTTTATGTCACTTATCTATGCATTAAGTACACTCCCCTATTTCCATCTGGATAATGGTCTGGTGGGTTGAGCATGGCTGGCTACCAGGTGCCCACCAAGCTACTCTATCACTCCCGCTCTTCAACAGGACAGGAGGAGAAGATATGATGAAAAGCTCATGGGTTGAGATAAGGACAGGGAGATCACTTACCAGTTACCATCACGGGCAAACCAGACTCGACTTGGGGAAATTAATTTATTTTATTGTTAATTAATAGCAGATGGGGATAGTGAGAAATAAGAACAGATCTAAGAAGACCTTCCCCCTATCTCTCCCTTCTTCCTGGACTCAGCTGTACTCTCAACTCTTCTACCTCCTCCCCCTGGGTGATGCAGGGGAACGGGGAATAGCAGTTATGGTCAGTTCATAATGAATCGTCGCTGCTGCTCCTTCCTTCTCCCACTCTTCCCCTGCTCCAGTGTGGGATCCCTCAAATGGGAGATGGTCCTTCATGGATTTCTCCAACATGGGACCTTCCCAAGGGCTGCAGTTCTTCACGAACTGCTCCAAAGTGGACCTCCCCAGGCTGCAGGTGGAGATCTGCTCCACCGAGGACCTCCCTGGGCTGGGGGGGGACAGCCTGCCTCACCATGGTCTTCAACACGGGCTGCAGGGGAATCTCTGCTCTGGCGCCTGGAGCATCTCCTCCCCTCCTTCTGCACTGACCTGGGGGTCTGC
>JANXJC010000008.1:1895507-1919457 GCA_027564655.1 Leptodon cayanensis | reverse complement strand
GGGAGGAGGGGGAGAGAGCCGGGAGTGGGGGTGAGGTGAGAAGGAGGGAGGGGTGGGGGGAAGATGTTTTTAAGATTTGGTTTTATTTCTCATTACTCTGATTTGATTGGTGGTAAATTAAATTAATTTCCCCAAGTTGAGTCTGTTTTGCCCTTGATGGTAATTGGTGAGTGATCTCTCGGTGTCCTTATCTCGACCCATGAGCCTTTCATTATATTTTCTCTCCCCTGTCCAGCTGAGGAGGGGAGTGATAGAGCAGCTTTGGTGGGCACCTGGCTTCCAGCCAGGGTCAACCCATTACAGTGTCCTATTAAGCTCTTCTTCAGATACAAAAATTTCCTTATATTCTGACTACAGTGGAATTTTTGCACATAAAATTGAGAACATGCTTTTTAAAATGTAATAAAGAAAAAAGTATCCTAATATTTAAAAAAAAAAGACAGTAGTACTGTAAAAGACATTTAGAATAACTGAAATTAAACATACACACAAATGGCATGCTATGAAAGCACAACTTTTTTACAAAAAGGAAAAGTTCAATTAACTTCTATTGCAAGAACAAATTAAACTGGCTTTCTGAGTTCTGTGGAACTTTTAAGGCAAAGGTAGATTTGCTGAGGGTTTTTTTTTGTTTCATTTACCTGTCTTTTGACAGCTGTGGCAGGTGAGAAGTTACAGTTTCACTTTCATACTATTCCAGTAAAACTTGCTGTAATCACTGTTTATTTTCAGAAGCCATAATTCTGATAAATTTTGCACAAATCACAGAGTAAAAGAGATAAATTACATGGAGATTTTAAACTCAGGCCAGCCTTAGCACTTGAGCAACAGACAACAGCAACAACAGAGAAAAGAAGAAGAAGAAGAAGAAGAAAAGAAGAAAGAAAAATGAGCAGCCTAGACCAACATAATCATCGTGAATAAAAAATTCACTACCTTAAGTTGAAAAGAAAGGTCCCAGAGAAACAGCTGTGGCTATATTTATAGCTCGTTCAGTGAGCAGGACTGAGCAGATTTCCAGACTTATGGCACAGGTAGTCATTATTTTGTTATCTTCACTTTTTGTCCTCTGAGGAAAAGGCAAGGCAGATGACAAGGTACCCAGGACAGAAAGTGAGGAGACAGATGGAGCTCAAGGCTGACTTTGTTCCTTCATTTGTATTTTTAGCTTTGCCCTCCCTTGTGAGATATGATTCTTCTGCCTGAGCAGGTCTGGGTATGTGCCTCAAGTTGAATATTGGGGAACAGTCTGCTAGCTGGAGAGCAGGACTGTAGGACCCTGGGTTTTAATTGCAGGATCCCTGCAATTCACTGAGGAAGGGTACCCCAGATTTCTCAGGGTCACACTGGGTGAGGAACCTGCCTGCAGCCTTCTTGGGGGTATGGAGCCATAGCCACGGAAAGAATACCTGGGAATTTCAAATCAGCCTTTTAACAGAGATACTCAGTCTTTACTCTACCAATGCAAGGACTACACAGTGCTTCTGATACTAACTGCCAGATCTTTGTTAAACTGTGGGTGCTTTTCTGGGTGGTTTAAGGAGTATATGGAAGAACTACTTCACTCTTTCTCGAGAGGAAACAACATAGTGCATTAGACGGAAAGGGTGTGTCTATAAATTCCGCTTTAAGGAATAATTTCTGAATAAATTTTACATGAAATAAAAAAAAGATGAAAGATAAAGGAAAATAATTATTTCTGTTATCTGGAGTCATCTCAGCAAGCAGTTCCAATATTGTCATGTGATCTGTATTTAGTTAGGCTACCAAACAAAGTGGTTGTGAATAAACATATTCCTTATCAAGCTGCACTTATTGTACTGTAAATTGGATTATAGGATGGCTATATATGTTTTTGAAAGCCTGGTGTTGATGGTTTTTCCAATCTAAAATTTATAATGGGGCACTTGAACATATTTTGGTGTTCAGCTTTCAAAATCTAATTTTAGTTGTCAGTGGTATACAAAACCAGCTCGTTGTTACTACTGAAGTTTAACTAAGGATAAAAAAATCTGAAGTTATAATGGGTGAAAGCATGTTACAAGTTAAGTATATTATGAAAGTTAAGCACTTTGACAGTAGAACAGGTTGTCCAACTTCTAGATTTTTTTTTAGAGGAAAATAATACAGCTTTTCTTCCCAAGTCTACATAAATCCATTTTTTTTAAATATGGCATGGATAGATTAGACACTGGGACGGAGAAATATAATCAACACAGTAAAAGTAAAACTAGAAATTTTAATTTTTGCAAAAGATTTTGACTAAGCAACTATTTGACCTAGTAGCAATGTTGATAACTCTGAATGGATATAAGAATTATAAACTTTTAGAAAAACAGAAAATGTTTTCACTAACACTTCCAGATAGTGAGCTCTCAGAATAATTAAGATGGGTAGAAAATTTAGAAAGAACAAACATATGTATGTCCAGATTTATCTTTTATTTCAGGTCTGCCTTTTCCAATTCCAGAATTTGTATCAGCTGTTGGTTCTTGAGCAGCTGCTACTCCACGGGAAAGGCAGAAAGACACTGCCTGGGCATCACTGACAGATACAACCTGTACACATTGCAATAGCCCAATATTCTTCCAAGGTTTAAAGCTCACGCTAGGCCCAGGGATGAAGCCATATACTTAACTTTCAGACAGGTAAAATTAACTCAAGATATTCAGATGTTGTGCAGTCTTTTGAGAAGGAAGATATTTATTTTATATTGAGAAGGAAGATATAATTATTTTCCTTTGCAAAAAATCACACTGATATATATACATGGTTTTCAGGAAGGAAAATCATGACATTTCTTATAAAATCAACCTCTAAATCAACTTTTTTTTCTTTAGCAGCTAATATATCAGATTCCTTCTAAGTTTTGTTGATCTTTTTCTGAGATGATTCAGCTGAAATTCACAGCCAATGTATATAAATTCTTTTCTAGTTTGTTATAGAGTTGTCTTTAAGAAATGCTTGCTGATGTTAAAGTTTCCAAGAGCACGCATAATTTTTTTCAGCTATAAAGCAAGGAACTTTTCTTCATGATGACTACAAGTCACTATTCTAATATTATCACTTCATATCTGACCTAATTAAATTCCGTCATATAATACTTAAGTTATAGCTGCATAACCCCTCATGTAAAGTGCTAACATAAAATCTACCCTATGAGGTTATGATGTTCACTATTACAGTTGGCTGGGAACTTAAACAGAATGTATTTCAAAGAATAACGCTTCAACAGAATGGGAACATTTTTAGTGTTGATTCTGTTGACAATTGCAATGCAATGGTTTCTGAGTCCTGAGAAATGACAGAACAGGTCTCCAACAGACCTAATCAGAGACACCAGAAGAGGAAAATAAGCGAAACAGGTTGGAAAAGTAATACTGAAAGAAATTGGGTTTGGTTACGAGTGGAAAAAATGATCTTTCAACAGTTTGCTTTACAAAACCCTGTAAAAGGTTTTGTCTTCATTCCAAAAAAGAACAAAACCAAATGTCAAAACTATGGAAACTGTTGACTTTCTGTCAGCTCTATTCACAGATCCTGTGCAACAAAGATGATTAGCAAGGTCCAGACTTAACAGTTTTCTATTATAGCTCATAACTTTTTAAAGCTGGAGGATATTTGAGGGGTATGTCAGATATTGAAGTTTATTATTCCAGCAGAAACTTTGGAAATCTGGAGGTTTTCCTGCTAGCCTGACTATTCTGAAACTGGTGAGACCTCCAGAATATAGCTGAACTCAAGCCTTCTTGCTGTTTCACCAGAGACCTCGATAATTTGAAAGTCTTGGACAGCTCCACAGTTCTAAGGATTGTAAAACAGCTGCTCCATCAAAAATCAGTCAATCCTGGAAGTCCTAGGCTGAATGTGAAGGTGTTCAAGCTTCTCTGTAGTTTTCCATAACGTTTGGAATCATAAAAGGGCAATTCTTGCTTCTGACCAACCCTAACCTCTGTGGCTGAACAGTAGTTTTCGAGCAAATTGAAGGCAGGTAATGTACCACAATATTGCGTCTTGCATGGTGGTCAACATCTTTTCTAGCTGTCTATGACTTTGTATCTTTAGTTAGTAGTAATAGGAGAGGATTTGTGCAGTGAAACAGTTGCTGCTGAAGATCCCACACCATATTGTATTAATATCAAAGGCAGCTACTTCGAATCAGTTCTGGTCTCATCTTGTGGGCTGAATACTTAATAAGGCTAGCTGTGCATAGATGCACTCCTAGAATGCATCTTCTGGCTTTGTTCACTTCATAAGGAATTTAGTTCATGCACTCCAAGACATCTCCGTTGTGTGAATCAAAGAGGTGACTGGATGATTCAGTTTAAAAGAGAGTTTTGAGCCTAGCTAAAAGCCTATCAGAGATGTACACTGGTTGCCACAGGTCCTAAAGTAGACAGCTGCATTTGAAAGTTCTAGGAAATATTTATCACTTTATTGAAAATAGATTTATGTGCAAATAACATTAAACCAGCAGTGTTTCATCGTACACATAATTCATATCAGCACTGAAGAAGACCTGGAGACATTAAATAGCTCTAAATTACTGAGTTATTTTACAAGACCAACAAAAACTACCTATTTAGAGTAATTTACTTTCTAATTCAGATCATGATATGACTTAATGTGATTTACAAAGCAAATTTCTGTAATAAATAGGGTAAACAACTGAAACACACAAGTTTGGAGACCACTCCAAATTCTCATTTAACAAAATGCTTGGCTGTTTCCCCAGATAGCAAGATCTGTTCCTGGTAGTGCAGGAAAAGCAGGGAAGCAGGTCTTTTAACGTACCGCTTCACAGAGCACCATCTCACTACTACATTTGTCTGGATGCTTTGAGGTGCAACAATCAATGTTCCTATCTCTAGAGATGCTGAGAATTATGTGCGAGGTAATCCTTCCCTGAGATTTTAGCTTTGCACTCTTGCATTGCTGTTTTCAGAAATTAAGAGAAAACTTGGGCTGAATTCTGTTTCAATTAGAATGTTAAGAATTCTTGCCATATCTTTTCTCTGGTTATCTTACCAAATGTAAAACAAGCTTTTTAAAAATTTTATCTTGAACACTTTTCTTGAATAAGATTCTCTATAAATCAGATTATGTTTTAGACTTGTTTATTTCTATTTTAAAGTTACGAAGTTTTAAGGTAACATTAATCTGCCAGTAAGTGACACCTAATTTAGTTTGCTACTTCAAATATGTATTTAAAAAAAATGAGCTTAAATGCTTGTAAGAATATGTATTCACCGACTTTTTTCTTTTCCCCCTATTAATTACTCGTGAGCTAGTCTTATAATTTGACAAGACAAGTTCATGAGTTCTTATTTCAATTCCTGGGAAAATCCTCCCAGAAACTACTACTAACCAAATGAAGCAAGTGATTGGGAAAAGCCAACATGGGTTTACCAAGGGCAAATCATGCCAGACTAATCTGATCACCTTCTACAGCAAACGAAGGTCTTCTGCTGACATGGGGAGAGCAGTGCGTGTTGTTTAGCTGGACTTCAGCAAAGCGTTTGACGCTGTTTCCCACAGCCTCCTCCTGGACAAACTGGCAGGATGCAGATTGGATGGCTGGTCTGCCGGATGGGCAGGATCTTGGCTAACAGGTCACACTCAGATGGTGATGATCAATTGCTTTTACTCAGGCTGGCAGCTTGTCACGAGTGGGGTCCCCAGGGATCAATACTGTGCCTCATACTGTTCAACATCTTCATAGATGATCTGGATGATGGGTTTGAAAGCACCCTCACCAATTTGCTGACACCAAACTGGGTGGTTGAGATGGACACGTCAGAAGGCAGAGCCATCTTACAGAGAGACCAGGCAGGCTGGAAGAGTGGACTAGCAAGAACAGTATGAAGTTTAACAAAGACAAATGCAAAGTCCTGCACCTCCGACAGAATAACCAAAAAGCCCAGTATAGGCTAGGATCTGTGTGGCTGGGGAGCAGCCTTGCTGAAAGGACCCTGGGGGTCCTGGTGGACAACAAGCTGAACACAAGTCAGAAGCGTGCTGCTGCAGCAACAACGGCAAATCAGATCCTGGGACATTACTAGCAGAGATGGAGATATGATCATCTCACTCTACTCAGCACTTGTCAGGTTGTGCCTGGGGTACTGTGTCCAGTTCTGGTCCCCACAGTTCAAGAAAGATGTGGAGAGGCTGTAGAGGGTCCAAAGGAGGGCCACAAAGATGATGAACGGGCTGGAGAACCTGCCCCCTGAGGAAAGACTGAAGGACTTAGATCTTTTCTCCCCGGAGAAGACTCGGGGGGAACCTCATCACAGTATTGCAGTACTTAGAAGGGGGTTACAAGGAGGATGGAGGCTGTCTCTTCACAAGGAGCCACATAGAGAAGACAAGGGACAATGGGTACAAGTCGCACCAAGAGAGGTTTTATTTTGACATAAGAGAAAATTTTTTTACAGTAAGAATAATCATTCACTGGAACAACCTCCACAGGGACATGGTGGAGTCTCCATCATGGGAGGTTTTAAAGATGGGATTGGAAGGATGCTAGATAATCTCATCTAGGCTCCTTTTCCCATGAAAGGTTGGACCAGATGATCTTTCAGGGTCCCATTCCAATCTGGAATATTCTATGATTTTATGATTCTAATTATCTAAGAGCTATTCCAATTGGAATAGTTTTGGAGGTATCTCCCTGTCTCCCACCTACCTAGCATTGAACACAGACTGGCCCATAATAAAATCAAGCTTCCCCAAAGCCATGTGAATAAATTTCTCTTTGGAATGAAGAAGAGATTCAGAAGTAAGATACAAAGATTATTTTTAACTTGTCCCATTATATCTTGTATGTGCAAGAGATAAGATCTTGCTGTAATGAGGTGATACACATGTAAATTTCTAGCAATATTTGGTTTTCTTACTTCTGTGGTAATATTCAAGTTCAGAATACTATGTATTATTTTAATATTTATTTTAATTTTCTTTAAATGTTTAAATAAAGAGTGCATGAAATAGAAATGCAAAACTAACAGTATTTCTCTGGATAGTCAATAACAATGTTTAAGCTCTTTAAATGCCCTGTGGACTCGTATCAGTATGTGAGAAAGTATGAAAGTATGATTATCTGGTACAAAGATTTATTGTTGGAAATTTGAGAGAAATGTGTTTTTTGTAAGTACAGATGAAACAAAGTAAATACCCTGAAAATCAGTTCAGTGCAGCATGGACTGCCATATACTCTAAGCTGAACTATTTTAGATATGGAAATTACAATTGAAAATTCTGTTTCAAATGGTAGGAACATTAACGTACACTATGTATACCTCTACACATCACTAATAACTCATTCAGTGTCCCCTATCTTCTCTCTCTCACACACACTTCTAGATTTTTAGGTTTTCTAGGACAGAGTGTACAAAACGGAGAGTTACATAGTAATCCTTACCATAAATTCTCTCCCAGTCTCTCACAATTTGCAGGTTAGGAATTTCCTGGGTCAAGACACTAAGTTTTTAATATAAGAGATCTCAATGGATTATTTTCAGGAATTTTCCTGTTACTTTTTCATTTCATTGGCATTTTTACTATGCAAAGTTTCCTCTAGCAGTAAGTTCCACAACTACAAGAACTTCTTCCACTTGTTTTGAACTTGCCTTGTTGTTATTGAATTTATTTTCCCCTGGCCCTTGAATTGACAAAATGTGCCAGCTTACCTTCAACACACACCAATGACACCAAAGAATCCCATTATTTACTCCTTCAGTTGTGTCCTCTCCTATTCCCTAATTTAAAGCCTTTTTATTATTTTTTTTTTCCTGCAATGATGATCACGGACAAGTGGAACTATGAAACCAGGGCAGAGTAAAGATTCTGGCATGATTAGCCCACTCAAACTTCAGACTGAAAGAAGTATGGTTAATCTCTATAACTGTAGTAGGAATTTAAATGCCAGAGAAAGACAGATTTGCTACGTAAAAGAATGGATATGAACTATGAACATGAATAGCTGGAAATAGTTAAAAGGTTTTCTTACAATGACAGCTTTTTGAAAGGATCTTCCAACCAGAGCAGACACAAATAACAAAAAGAAAAACAAACAAAAAACCAAACACCTTTTAAAATAAAAATCAATATGGTTGTGAAAGGGCAGATATGATGTAGTGCCTAAAGTAAGAGAGGAGTTAAAATATTCTAACTCTACCTTGCAGTCATCTAAATATTTCGAGTTGGGGACTACTTTGCTATGTTAATTTGATATAATCTGCATTAATAATATTGTTATTACTGCTACTACAAATAATCTGCTGTTAGTCTGCTTCTGTATCACTAAAAATTCATGATCCCTGAAGCTACTGGAAGATGAAGACACGTTTCTAGAGATATTCAAATTGCCATTGCCTATAAAATAATTGCTCTGCAAGTAAACGGAAGATTTCACCTTTCAGGTATGTCAGTTTGGCATTTCTATGAGCATTAAAGTCAACTAAAGAGAAAGAAAAAAAAACAGTAAATAAAACAAAGTGATAAAAGGTGTTCCTGAGTTTTATGCAAGGCATAAAAAGGATCAAAAAGTACTTAATATCTGTATTTTGTTTGCTCCAATGTCCTCAGATTTAGTCCAAACATACTCTTTAATGGTTTTGGAAGGAGGAAAAATCAGCTCTGGTTTATAGCCTTCCCTGCCAACTTTGAGCCTGAAGGAAATTTTTACAGCTGAGTTATAAACTCCTAAATATCGGCATTTATAATGTGAAAGTTGACAGACCTTTAATTTCAACACCAGCCAGTGTCAGTGTAATAATTTGAAAAAGATAATAATTTCAATGAGGTCAAAACCAAGTTAAAAAACTGTGCCTGGATCTTGCTAGCCCACAAGCACACATATATCCTTAATTGCACCCTCACCTAATTTAGGACTGCCTAAAAAAAATATAATGTTTTGATTTTTTAACTATATCATTATTCCCAAATATTTCCATGTCCTGACATTTTCTGGCCAGACTATAGTCAAAATCCTGAATGTGTTTTTTATGTAATCTTGACTGCTTGGGTTTGGATCTCCAACTATTTTTTCTTCTGCTTCCTCTCTGTATAAATAGAGCATATGGTAATTTATTGAGTAATTAAGAGTTATAAAACATGTAAGTCACACACACATTTAGTCATAAAAACACCCTCTTCTTTACTACATCATGCGGCATAATCTTACTGATGTTATTGCCATTTTTCCTCCTACAGCTCCCACACAACTTTCTTGTTTCCCTCTCTTTTCATCACTTGCAGGGTAGCTAGCCTGAAAGCATCTTGGGTGAGGCAATGCCCTGTCTGGCTTTTGGAGAATTGTAATGCCCTTCTGAATGCTGGCAGAAATAACAAATATAATTCTTACTAATAACCTCTTGACCTCTGAGATCCAGACATGCCCCCACCCCCAAGATCCAAAGAAGGTTTCATAGCGGTCCCTAACCATAGGAAACATTCTTCTCTGCCTACAAAATCAAATTTCAGACCTACTCTCCACGTTGAGTGTTTTTGTGCATTGTTCTAGGAAAGAGATTACTTTTTGAGGAGTCCTGGTGTGCTCATTAGGAATGACATCTCTTTGATTGTGGATTGCCTTGATGTCACCTGTCTCAGCTATGAAAAGATAAAATGCAGATAAATCTTTTTTATTACAAATATCCCAAATACACAAAGAAGCTTCATATATTTCTGAAAGGCATATGTGAGTAAATGAAATAAAACCTTGACTAGTCTACTTATGCAAAGATCTTATCTAAAAGATACATTCTTCTGCATGTATTCAGTTGCCTTGTCCTACACAACTTCCTGGTCTCTCTGGTCAAGGACTCTTCCTCTGTCTCACTCCACGTTTTAAGTTGTATTTATCAAAGGAAGGATATGCGCAACATTCAGTCTATACTGTTTACCTGGTAGCTTAAATACTGCACCCATTTGCTCTTTGCCAGGAAAATGTATATAAAAGAGGTTAGCCTTATACAATGTGGACCTGCCAGCACCATTTGGTCTCACCTCCCTAAAGATGGCTCCCTGCCCTCTTTTATTTAAATATCTAGACATAGGCAAAAACAATCATACCAGCCATTATGGCCAGTTTCTGTCTTAGGCTCCTCTTCGGAGTTTCCATCCACTTATTGTGTCTCTTCTTCAAAGCCAATTCAACTTTCACCACCTTAAGAGACAGCATGGATTCTTTTTTGACTAAGTTATGGCATATCTCGTCTCACTGAAGACGTGCATATCACTTTCTAAGTACAGGTGTCACATCCTAGGCACGGTAGATCTATTAAAGGTTCCTTGACTGAATGACTTAAAATGCACAATTTTATGTGAAGTGTCCCTACTTACTGTACATTATGTTTTATATCTGCAAATAATTGAGAAATTACTGTATACATAATAGCTTTTGATTTAGATCAAGCACAAAAATAGCAATTATTTTTTATATCTAACAACCTTATGTGACTGGTATCCAAAACTTATCTTAATGAAAACCACAACAATAATTATAAGCAATAAATAGGAACATAGACCAAACCTTGCTGCCCTGAAAGTCAATGACAAAACTTCTTTTGATTGTAGTCACAAATTAACTAACCATTGTACTTTTTCAAGAAAAAGATGTTATCTTTGTTATGTTTTATGAACAAAGTCATTATGAGAGTCGAGTTAAAACCTTGGGCTTAACTCCTTTCATTGTTCATGTTCACTTTGACCCATGAAATCACTTGCATTCAATCAGCCAACAGAAACAACACTGCAGGCCATTAAAAGAGATCTTGAAAAGTATATTGGAAGCACATAAAAGATCACAAGTTGTAGTTTAGAGATGGATACTGTTTAGCTCAAAAATAAATGCCTATCTCACACATGGACATCATATGCCCACAGAATAAACCCTGGTTATACAAAGCTGGTACAGATCTACCTCACATAGTCAATTGCAAAATTGCCATTTATGTGCTTACACATCTGAGAACCTTTAATCAGAAGCAAACTTGAAAGATGAATAGTTCACAATCCAAAGAACTAAAACAATGGAAACACCTGTCATTACTGTTAATATTTTTTTCTCCTTTTCTTTTCTTTTTTGTTTTGATTTTCTTATGCTAGTTTGTGAATAGGGTTTTTTTGTTTTGGGGGTTTGGGGAGTTCTTTTTTTTTTCTGGATATTTTCTTTCTGATTCAAATCTTTATAAAGAATCAGATATCGAATAGTCATGCTCAGGTAAGTGGAAGTTTATTATGCCTTCCTTAAAAAGCTTTTCAGCATTCAAATAGATCAGAAGGCTTTAAAGTTACCAGGACTACCTGCTTTTATAACTTACTTAGTCATTCTGGTTTGATGCCTGGAGGAAAGCTATCTGGTTTGAAAAAGCTGAAGTGTATATCAACTTCTTACACAGCTTGTCAGGTCTATTTATTGGTAATAGTTAAAGTGGTGAGCAGAATGCTTTTTGTTATTTTTTTAGTCATTTTTTTTCCTTGTAATATATAAGACAGGGAAATTCAAGTTCTTCACTAGAGACAGTTAGATAGGTTAGAATAGACCTAGATTTCAATCAAGTCAGATGGAAACTAGAAATAATATACTAGAATTTGCTTATACTGGGTTGGACCAGTAGTAAGACAATCAGACAGCAAAATAAGAATCTGGACTAGAACAAAACTTGAGAATTAGGCTACATATCTCCCAGAATGTTTCCACCTCTGTGGCTGGTGAATGAAAAGTTAGATACCTTTGCTTTGAGACAACCACCTCCCATGTCCATATGATTTAGGTGAACATTTAAGAAATGGAACAAATTCTTCAGTGGGACAAACTTAAGCAGTTGAAATTAATGGACCTACGTAAATTTAAGACACTCTAAAATCTGATTCATAAGGACATTCTTTTTAGGGTTAATTGTTTATCTACTCATTCAATCACTTGCTATTGAGAATTACAAAAACATTCTGTAATACTAAAAAAAAAATTGAACCCCCAAAACCACAAGCTGCTTTTTTTTTTTCTTTTTAGCTATTCAGGATAGCTTTAAAAGGTTGTGTTCTATAAATAGGAATTAAATATCAAAGCAGATTATGAAATAGCAATTACAAAGTTATTGACTGAAGAATTGTGCTCTCAAATATAAGCCTCTTTTGAATAAGCAGGTTAGGGAAATCAGATACGTATGCCTTTGCCTTAGATTCAGGGACAGTTAAAAATGCAGTCAAGTCATTTTAACTTTCAGCACTTTTATTTTTATAACAGGGCTATTTTAAGCACACAAAAAAAGAGCAAACTTCCTTTGAAAGGTTTTAGGAAGCTTCTATGACATTAGGAACTCGTGTGTACCGTACGCTCTCTCCATCTACAGAACAGACATGCCTGCTCAAACAATGCATATTTTTAAGGTAAGAAAGAGAGTTGCCAGTAGATAGCAGAATGTAGTTAATGAATCAGTTATTCTTACCCATAAACAATAAAGCCAATTTGATTTTTTTACCTTTCTGGGTACTATGCTCTCATTTAGAAAATGTCTGTTCTACAGTTTGTTCCTGACTTTCCTTCTATCCCTTGCCCACATTCCACTGCATTTAAACAAAAAACCCAACCAAGCAAACTAACAAACCCCCCAGATAAACATATCATAAATAACTGTGTGTTCTTACTTGGAGTATTTTGTTTATTAGTTTAATATGTTTTCTAGCTGACGGCTTATTTATCTAGATGAATGGAACATGTGAGCTGAATTCTTCCTTACCAAGTCAATTTTTTTTCATTATAATCCTATTGGAAGAAAGAAAGAAAGAAAAAATAAGATAAATACATATCTTGCAATCACTTACACATATTTGCACCTTTAACTGGCGCCAATAGGATTACTCCATCTTGCAAAAATCTTGCGGGAAAGTATATGTGCTGAAGACACTATTAGCGAGAGTAAACATAAGGAGGCAGTGGTCACTTCTGTTCATCAAAGAGCACAATTTCTACATCCTTAGTCAATACAGGGCAATTTCTATTCCTGTCAATCTATCACCTTTCAAGTGTACTAAGCACACATTTAGGAAAGGGAAAAATATTTAGAAAATTCCTCCTGAAAATGGCAAATGCATTAAGCAAAAACCTCCATGACCTTTGCCAACATTTTCCAAAGTGCAAATTTTCATCTCACTAAGAGAAATAATTATAGACTTCTATCTAGAAACACTTCAAAAGCCCAAACTGTTGGTTTGTACTGTCTCCATACCAGCTGTTCATACCTAAATAACTCCTTAAAGCACATGCAGCATCTCAGCTTTGAGCATATAGCTCTCAATTTCAATCTAAAAATTTAATATTTTCATGCTATTTTAATACAGTCCTTTTGTGATACAGAACACTACATTGGATTCAATTAATGTAACTTAAAATGAAAAGGAATATTTATGGATTTTTTTTTTTTAAAAGGAAGGTGACAGTGATTTGGAATAACAAAGATGTGTCTAACATATTCCAGTTCAGACAAACTTAATGTACTTAAAGCATAATAGATTCTATAGTCAGCGGCATGTCAAAGAATAACATTGACAGCTTTGGGCTCCACCTACTTTGACTATCCAGTGTAAATGATGAAGTAATCTTTGACAGCTTACTTGGTCACAATGACAGTTTACATCTCCAAAGCTGATCCTGACTGGTAGCAAGTCTCCTTATGTTCTGTGGCAGTGCTTAGGGTCCTATATCCCTATATGTTGAGCAGAAAGGTGAAAGCTGGAAATGAAGGTACAAAATGAACAGCCAGAGTGAGACGTCTAGTAGGTACAAGACTTACGTTATTTACTATTCGGTGTTTGTAAATTTTGTGTTTATACTTGCAAGCTGTGATAAATTCACGCTCAGTTTACAAACTGAAGTGGTCTTTGGGCTCTCAAGTTCAAATAAAGTTCTTCAGAGTCTTTGCTTAGCTCCTTAGATGCATGAGAAATTAACAGGCAACCCTGTTTAGAGGAATCGTTGGCCTATTCTTCTTCCCAGTCTGTACACTGATGTTGTTTGGCAAATCGCTAGCTGGCCTAGGCCAAAATTGTGCCAGAAAGCATGCTGGTCAATGCTAATCCTTGTTTCTGTTTAGTTTATGTATAGACATAGCTTAAGAAGTTGTAGTCATGTTTTTTACCTGTGTAAAATGACTTCAAACTCATGTCCTAGGAAAACAGATTTTTCATGTATCTATATTTTTTCTGATCATCTTCTAACAAAAAAGACCTTGACATTTCAAAAAAACACTTTCAGTCATATTCATTTAGTATATGACGTCCATAAGAGCTTCTGATTTACTGTTGTTACATTTTAAGTTGAGTGCAACTTTCATGTAGGAGGTAATAAGCAAAAGCACCTCACCCCAGCTAAAAGTAGAGCCTAATGGGAACTTCTTTTCCTCTTTTTCATTCTTGGAAAACAGACTCAGGGATGAACTGTTTAGAAGCAACTAATCATAAAGAGTGTGCTGGGAAGACTCCCAGAAGATTTGCTGTCTGTAACCTGTCTTCTATACAAGCCACAGAAAAATCTGCAGGGGATGGCCTGAGCTACCTCTGACTGTTATGGCCCCTCAAGAGCTTTGAGACATACATAAGGGGGCACCTAATCCTAAGGGTCGTCAAATCTCAACACCCAAAAAGCAGTATGTGAGTCTTCATCACATCTCTGCACTCCAAATATATGTAGCAAATTTTCTAAGCTGCATTCTATGAAAAGCAAACTGAACATTTCTTACATTTCCTTTTCCTTTTCCAGTAAAAAGGTGAAAACAAAAATAGAGTTTTATCTGTGGCAAAATACAATACGCTGTACTTAGATGTAAAAACAGAGGAGTGTATTTCTTTAAACTTCTTGCCAAATACACTTATCTTTTTGGACCACATTTAAAAATAAATAAATAAATAATGGGGAAGAATTTACTACTGATCTGTATCACTATAGATCCATCTGTAAATGTTACTGTTAACCTTTTACTTATATGAAGGTTAGAAAGTTAGAAATTTCTAATGAAGTCAATTTTGAATTATTTGGGCTGTCAGCTACAAGTGTATGTTCAGAGTATCTTCTCAATACTGCTAGAGATTTAGTAACTGGTGATTGCAGAATATCTTTATTGCCAAAAAATGGAGAGATTTTTCTTTCCCAAAATAAATCAGCAAGGGTCATGCCTTCCACTTGTGTAAATCATTGTAGCTCAGTTAAAGTCAGTGGATCTTAAGCATATTATACAAGCATGGGACTTCATCCAGTTTGTTTCTTCATTTATTTGGCAAAAGAAACCCTTCAAAGCAAGGAAGAAGAAACCTGTTATGAATTAATTTAAAAAAAAAAAAAAGAAAGAAACCAAACTTAACTTATTATTAGTGTTTTCTTGAGCACAAAACACCTTTAAAGCCTACTGCATGTTTCATAGCCAATTGGACATAGAATTTATGCATACATTCTTTAAAGCAGGTATATAACTTCCTCACTGATTTGTAACCAAAGGAATGAAATGCCTATGCCAAGCAAGGACATCATTATTGTTTTCTAACAGCTAAAAGGCATTTTATACATTATGCTTTGCAGACCTAGTAGGGTTTTTGTTTTAAATAACAGTCTTTCTTTGTTTCCTTTTTTCTATTTGTGTGATGTCATATCTGAAAGCAATTAGTCAATGAAATCTTAACTGTGAAAGTTAAGTAAATATTGTGTCAAAGGAATGCCTCCAATTTAGGCATTCAGAATCAGATCTTAGTTGATGAATCTGATCTTATTTGAGGTCATAATGTGGTATCAAGATCCCCATTACACTCAGTTATAATTATTTATAACTTACTGGTTGGTCATTTACATTCATAGTTGATTGACAACTTGATTCATCAGTCTAAAAACATATTTGCACAACAAATGACAGCCAAACAAATGCAATACTTGGGTCAAGAGATAATTAACTGGGAATGAATGTAAAAGAAAACAGGCTTTTTCATCTATGCCTGGGACTGTATTGCATAGGTTCACATTTGTTTTTTTTCCAATTTATAAGACATTGTAAGACCTCATGAGATTTGAGAAGCCCAATATATGCACTTCCTCCCACCCCCATCTTGCACACTATTGTTTATTTGAAATAATTAATATAATATTTAGATTATGGTAAATTTGGTACCATATCTTTATATAAAATCAGGTTTGAAGCCAGTTTTTTCAAGATTATGATAAAGCAGTAAAAAGAGATAAAAAAATATTAACTTGTCTAATATGTAGTGGAAATTTATTCAGCCACAAGCTGTCTGTAATAAATGTTAATTGATTACAATTTGTATTTTTGATCTTCTTCCCAGAGACCCCAAGCTATTAATCTGACTTGAACACGGCCAGAATACTGTAACAATTCTTAGTCACTAAGAGCCTTAAGGGGAACTCAGAACTGTTAGAATAAATGTTAATAGGTTTATCCACCTTAAAGCAGGATGTAAGGCAGAGAGAGAAAGGAAACAAAACAAAATATTAAAAATGTATTATTTTTATTTACTGAATTTTAATAAAAACCTGTTGTGCTTGAATTTGATATATATATCTCTTCATCTGTTTAAAATTATGAGAATGTATGTTGTTTACTATGCTGCTGATGTAGAGTTGGATGCAACATTTTCTGAAAGTAAAGGGCTGTGTATCAAACAAGTGGCCACCTATTATTATTGAAGATGATATTACATACATTATTCATATACAGTATTACAGATGATTTTAAACCAAATTGAGTCAATATCAAATATCAAAATATCCTCCGTGGTTTTCAGTCCTTAGTATCTCTAGTAGGCTGGAGATATCTGAAATAACAAACTGCCTAGTTCTGATCTCATACACTCCCTTTTGCATCCACAGCTGTAGAAGATCATGTGAAGATGGAAACACCTATATGAGCATCTCATACTCAGAGTTCTCCCTTTGCAGCAATAATTTTGTCTCTTTCCCCTTTAATGACTTTTAACTGATGCTATATATTTTACAATATCTTTGTCTAACTTAGCTTTTTATGCCACAAGGTTCTCAAACTGTGAAAAGGCAACCAGATGATAAAAATAATAATAATTTGAGTTTATTGAAAGGTTCGGGTTTGAGTGGTTTTTTTGTTTGGTTGGTTGTTTTTTTAATTAAGATTTTTCATTAAGGTTTCAGCTCTGAAACATTATCAGTTGTAGCTGCTCCATAATGAAACTAAATGTTACCTTTACATTTTCCCATTTTCTACCTGTGGATTTCCTGCAAGCAGCTATCATTTATCTAACACAATTTTTTTTTTTTTAAATATAAGTGAAAAATACAGTACCTTACTGCACATTTAGCAGCTGGGGGTCTGCTTCTCTTTGTTCACAGACATTTAAAGAGTAAGTTCAGACCTGCACTTGATACCAAGACTCAGCAAAAGTCTAGTTTTCATTATCTACACAAAGAAGGAGGATGGGATGTTCTCTCCCATAAAACCGGGGAGAACAATACAGATGAAAGAGCACAGGTCTCACAAAGTACTCAGGGATGAGGCGCAGCATCCCAAAGGAAATAATGACGTGCAGCAGCAATACCCATGCACCTGCTCCAGGGTGCTGAAGAGGCACTGGCTCCAGCCACAGCAGTTCGGTAACTAAATTCTTCCTGCTGAGCGTGAGGTGAGTGTGACACCCCCAGACGGGGGTCTGAAGGAAAACAAGAAGCCTGTTGGTTCTGTCGTCAGGAAACAGCTGAAAAGAGTGATCTACGTGAAACCCAGACTTTGTCCAAGGGATAGCCATGGTGCTATTAGCATTAACTTCACTCACTTGAAATTTTTTTGGGGGGAAAAGCCTCTCAACTTGTGTGGTTTAAATCTGCCCTGTGCAGCAGCGAGAGAGGCCCTGCCAGGCCCCTTGCCCGTCCGCCATGTCCCTGTTCCCCCGGGCTGTGGCAGGACTGGCTGTGTAAGGGCCTCGTGCCAGGCTGGGATGGCTGAACCTCTTACCTCTTCTCACTACAAGGCCTTTCCCCGCAACTCCGCGTTTTTGCTCGTTGATAGCCACCCTAAGCAACCTTCACCACCTTGTCAGAAAGGCAAATAATACCCTCTCAGAACGGACGGGTTTGAGTGCTAGGCTCACACACAGTGTTTGGGGTCTCTCTCATCTGTAGTTGCTCAAGTCATGTCACCAAGAAGAGGCTGTGCAGATTCCTTAAAATTCGTATTTCAGAACTGATGTAAAATTCACTTACTTCTTTACAGTTAAGCAAAGAAACAGGGGCAACTAGTCTTCTGTTCCCATCAGTCCAGCTCTTGGGTAGGAAAGTAATCTGAAGTCAATTCCCTTCTTACTCTGAGAGTTTTCACATCCATGTCTTTTACCTCATGAGAGAATGAGTTAATCTGCTCCGCATGTGCTCTTTGGGGTGTAGTGGTCAGGGTGAAAGGCAAATTAGCTGGCTTTTAAAGTTGTCCTACTCTGTAGAGAGGAACGTGAGAATATTTTGAAGAAGAGAAGGAGAGAGAGAACAAAACAATATAAGCATGAACTTGTCAAACTAAGCTAATTATGCCATTTGCTTTAGAGAGGGAGTGGTTTGCATTCCCTAAACAATCTGCAGTTCAAGGTCCCATCCATCACAACTGGTCCCTGGATAACAGAGGTGACCAACAGCAGCATATGCAGTCAGTGGCTGCCTGAGCTCTCATGGAAGCTTCAGGAGGAGTCCCAAGAAAGGCAGGATGCCTCCCAGATCTTCTGCAGCACACCATAAGTGTGTAATGAGTCATTTCTCACTAGAAAGTCTAAATGAAGTTAATGAGATTTCATCTCAATATCGGCTTCAAGAAGTACATTGCTCTTGCTAAAGAGATAAGTTGAAAGGGGAGGTGACTACAGAGAAATCTTGAAAAGTGTAGAATGAAAAAAAACCCAACATATGAACATGCAAGCCTTTAACTGAGCAAATTCAGATTTTTATAATCCAGACAGGAATTCTTTTGCCTGTTTAACTTGTCAGCTGAATTTCAGGTTTTGTCTCATGCGCTGCAGACCTGTTGTTTCTGATGTGTGAATGGACTAACTTTGCTCCTAGCATGTGTTGTCCTATTATTAGAGATCATATATACCTATGTTTTTCTAAAGAGCAATGATAAATTGTGAAAATTTTTTGCCAATTTTCTTAAGATTCCAGTCAGGTGATTAATTGTAAAGGCTCATGTTCAACATAGCTATGCATATTAAAGACAATGACAATGGTTTTAAAGAATCTGGAAAAATGTGTCACAGGGAGGTTGCCCGCAGAATCATTAAACATGAATCATCCTTGGGTGCCTATTCAGATGTAATTAGTGGAATGTAATTAGCATCTAGTTATAATATCCCATATGAAAAATCTTGGCTGCCTTTTGCCATTTTCCAGCCAAAATGTGGCAGGAAATACCCCAAATCTTAAGACGCTCTTTTGGCCAAAGAAAGCACATTCTAGCCTTCAAAAATATGCTTACTTGCTTGGATTTAAAACTTACTGTTTTCTTGTTATTATCTGAGGAATCAATGGGTGACAGCAAGAAACCAAAGTGGTTAAATAAATAATTACTGGAGTAAAACAATAAGCACAGCACTAGCAATCAGAGAGTGACGTGAAGTCAACCAGTGAAATAGAGACCATCCTGTGGGTGTCATTGTGGGGACAGACCGCAATGATCTAGGACTGCCTGGTTAAGGGAAGCCCTTTTTGTGAGGTTACTTCATAAGCAGCATAAAATATACTAAGATCAGTCTAGTGAGCCCCAAAGTGTTTAAAATATAAATAAGATTCTTTGATGGATTTGGGTAATTTTATCTAATAAACCAACCATGCTCTTGAATTCTCACCTTGCTGAGACAGGCTGAAGGAATAAGAAATCAATTTGAAGGTAGATCAGAAAAAATGGAAGAGGTGTGAAAACAAACAGAGCCATGGTGAATAACAATGGGAAAAAGGAAAATACATTAAAAAAATAAACTTGTTTGAATATTTCCATTAAACTGAAGACTTAAAGAACATAGTTTAATAAATCCTCCCTATGTTACATATAGGAAAACAACAAACATCTTGCTAAAATGAAAAAAAGTATTTTATTCTCAGATAATGAAGAACTGCAATTCCATTCAAATAAAAATGAATTTTTTTTCTCACAAACCTGCATTTAACTGTGTGAATGTCTAGCTCCCCATTCCTAGAATCTGGCTTACGGCTTTGGTGCTGGGTTCTCATTGCTGCTGGCTTGAGGATTTTGTTTGTTTGTCTGTTTGGGGGAGGGGATAGCAGATTTCATTTCCTACAAGTAACAACACTGAAAAAATGTGGGATGAAAATAACAATATTTATGTTTAAATTATACAGTTATCATGAAGTCAACATCATGCATACTCTATATTTTATACAGTTATAAATTTTAAATGGTGTAATTTGGAAAAATGTTCATTTTTCTTATACATTTATGAACCAGCATAAACCTGGAGTTTATACACCAATAGCTTAGGTTACCTTTTTCTGAATAAAAGAAACTTCTTATCTTAAAGGAGAGTTAGCAAAATTAGAACCAAATCTCATGTAGTCTTCATTAGATTAAAGTCATAATATAAAAAAATATATTTTTATACCATCTTCCTCCTTTTGATGTGCTTACAAGTTTTACAATGGTACTAAGCCATTTTGTGAAGCGTTATAAAAATGGGTGTTTTGTATAATTTCTATTTTCCAAAGATAAGAAAGGGCGGTTGTTGTGAAAAATAAAGCAACACTGACTCTTTTGTTATATTTTAAATTGATTATATTTAACTACATTTAATTTGCATAGTTAAAACACTTTTGCGTATTACAATAATGAATAACAAGAGGCTGTGTAACATACTTCAATTATATCATGTATGTGTAATTAAATCAACTCATCATTTAAATTCAGATGAAAGCTATTTGCTTTCAAAAGTAATAGTTAATCTGTCTGTCTGTCTCTCTAACAGTAAGCTTTGCAACCTAATGCAAATTTTAGAAAATGTTGTTTCCTGAATAGTTTTCCAAATACCTTGTTTTTAGATTACTCTTCTTTTTGTAGCTAGTATCTTCCTAAATTACCAAGAGGGCACAAAATAAATAAGCATGTGTGCATCTTTAAGATTATTAGACATGACCAAGTGTTCTACATTCTCAAAGCCCACCCAAATGCAAACTTAAGGAATAGCACAAAAGGTATTAGAAAAAGCACAATGCTGTTATAGGTATAGTATGGCTTCTATTCGTCATATGTAAACTGTTGTTATATAAGCATATGGTTGTCAAGGTCTAATTTCAGAAAACTGTTACATGGTACATAGAAAATGAAGGAAATTACTTTCCTCCATTCACCATGTCCCTTTTGATTATAAACGATTCATTTCTTTTACTTTGTTCACTGAGACTTATATTCAAATACAGAAACTGCCATGACCTTTGTGGCCTAAAAGGCTATACTACCAGAAGAGTGGAGGCAGAATTTTTATGTCATTTTAAGATTTTATGAGACCTCTAGTGCTGTGTATTTTACTGACAATCCCGTAAGAAAAATAACTCTTCTCTTAGTCCTCAGTCCAGTGCTTCCATTTCAAATCTGAGTTTGCCCCATTGGAAAGTCTTTTTGGACATGCTTTCACAACCTGATGAAAATTGTGATATAATTTCTTCAAGCATGGTCAAATTAAGTTTGGGGTGGTTGTTCTCAAAAGGTGCATGCAAGGTCAAGCCTGATGGTTGCCGACGCTGACAGGAGAAGGTTGCTGTGGTCTGAGCCCTTAAGAGCTACGTAGCCATGCAGCTTCTGCCGTTGTCCTCTGCTGAGGCCCAGCTACTTCTGTATCTGTGTAGTGGATGGAGGCGGATGCTAGGGGTACCAAGAAAAACAAAGTGTACTTCTGTGGGCAGCTGTCACTGGAAGACTCACAGAGAGGACAAATCAAAGAGTCCATGGCTGAGTAGGGACCTTATCACGTAAGAGCTTGCAGCTAAGAGAGAGCACATCACAGACCTGGTTGTTTTCCATTATGAAGATTTAAAATAGTTAGTATTTTTTGGAAATTATTTAGAAGCCTTTTCTGAATGGGTGTAACATTTTCCATGACTAGTTTTCATAACTTTGTCACATGTAAGTTTGAACAGCTCAGAAAATTTCTTCTTTTGTTTTGGTAAAGGGTGCACATGTGTAGTTTCTTTCTTCTGTGGTGAACCTGAATTATTCTTGTAGTTGTTTTTAGTTTTTCTTTAAGGTTTGATGCGAATGATAAATAAATAGCAGGTTTCCAACTGCACATATTAGATATGCTCTGACATAATAGCATTAGCCTGGAAAATAATGTTATTAGCATTATATAATGTCAGTATGTTTGAGGAGTATGGCTCCAAGCTCCCGTGATTTTTCATTATTAACGTTCAGCTAAAATAATTGTGTCTGGTAGCAAATACTTCTCCATTCAGCAAATGTTTCTCTGCATTGGCCGAAATGAACAGCTCATAAATAGAACGGCACATCACCATGAACCAGCTATAACCCAAGTTACTGTGAGATGTTTGTTAATGCTACAGTGTCTGCAGGAGAATTAAGAGCTTCTGACAGGATTCTGCTTTGAGGAATTTAATACCAATTTTTCTCACAGAATGCCACTGGACCCTGGCAGAGACTGTCATTCAACTCCTTGACCTCTTTGGAGAGTTAAGTCAGGAGATAAATTTCAATGATGTTACCATCTCTATCTTCCTGCCAACACTGAAAAACACCTCAGCTCTGAAATCCAGACTAAGGCCAAGAGAGGAAAATACTAAACTTTGTCTTTGAGCAGTTCAGGTGTAATTCCCTGCAGCTACAATATCAACCATGCTGCATTTTCTGACGATGATGCTATAGATCTGCTGTGCTCACTATTCAGTTTTAGCTGTATCTTGAGTCCTGTGACACCCCATACACTCAAATCACCTACACACCAGTCAGCTTGCCATAGAACTTTGAGCAAAAGAAAACCACAAAACAGCAATTATCTGCTATAGCCACCCTTGGTCTATGACTCCTCATCTTAAGGTAATCTTTTGAGATGTGTTCATGATTTAGTTCTCCCTTGTAAGTCTTGCTTCAAAAACAACGGAGTGAAAACAGGGTCTTGCTCAGTCCTGAAGAGCTGAAAGTAAATAGACAAGACTCACTCATAACTGAGCTCACTGAAAGCCACTGCATTCTTGACTGCACTTTTCTGAGAATGAAAAGGTGGCAATGCCAACATGGCATTTAATCCTCTTAGAAAACCCTGTTCTGGACTAAATATCTGGAATTTTATTTTCATATTATTAGCATGAATCTCCAAAAGATTCAGATTTTTGTCTGAATCGCTAGTTATACTGTTTTCATACAACACATTGAATGTCTGAAAGAAAGAAGTTTCATGAACATCAGCAGCAACAACAGATTTGTATTAAAAAGATGTTCATACAAAAAGACAACAAACAAGCAAAGAAACATAATATTAATAATTTAAAGGGTCAAAACAGAGATTAAAACCAGAATGAATGTTGACTGGACAGAAAGAATTGCCAAAGGTCACTTCTCACTTCTTTGCAAGAAGCTCTCTTATGTCAATTAGTTTGCTTTTAAAACCCATTAAAATGTTTGCAAAGACCATGTTTTTGGTCCAGATTTTTAAAGGTGCAGCATAACCTTTGAATTTGATAAGGGTACTGTGGTGGGTTGACCCTGGCTGGATGCCAGCTGCCCACCAAAGCTGTTTTATCACTTCCCCCCGTCCCCCTCAGCTGGACAGGGGAGAGAAAATATAACAAAGAGCTCGTGGGTCGAGACAAGGACAGGGAGAGATCACTCAACCAATTACCGTCACAGGCAAAACAGACTCAACTTGGGGAAAATTAACTTGATTTATTACAAATCAACCAGAGTAGGGTAATGAGAAA
>JANXJC010000008.1:1863379-1895407 GCA_027564655.1 Leptodon cayanensis | reverse complement strand
GGCTGCAGGGGAATCTCTGCTCCAGCGCCTGGAGCATCTCCTCCCCTCCTTCTGCACTGACCTGGGGGTCTGCAGGGTTGGTTCTCTTACATCTTCTCACTCCTCTCTCCGGCTGCCATCTTTGTCTGTCCCAGCAACTTTTTTCCCTTCTTAAATCCGTTATCACAGAGGCACTACCACTATTGCTGATGGGCTTGGCCTTGGCCGGTGGCGGGTCCAACTTAGAGCTGGCTGGTATTGGCTCTGTTGGACACAGGGGAAGCTTCCAGCAGCTTCTCACTGAAGCCACCCCTATAACCCCCCTCCTACCAAAACCTTGCCACGCAAACCCAATACAAGTACTAAGAAAAGACTGATACACGGCTAACATTTTTGTACAGAAAGAAATTTCAATGGATATTTCAGAAACAGGATAATAATATGATACTCTCCTAGAGAAATCCTTAGCCATTATAAATTTAAACCACATGATATTAGTTTATTCCATTTAAGTAAGTTATAAAAAATCTACAATTTTATATACTGTTGTTGATGTACTTAAGAAGTGATGTACTTAAGCCACCTTAAAAAGACCACAAAGGTCTTGTGAAACAAGATACGCTTTGTATAAACAAGGCATGCCTTGATAAGGGCTGTGCCCCTGAAGAAGAACTAAAAGACTGATAAGAAGGGAACATCCTACCCCAGAAGGTGTCAAGAAGTTAAAAAATTGCTAATAAGTATGAAGTAAGAAAAAAACTTCTGTAACTGGAGGAAAGGTAAAGGTGGCAGGGGGAGATCATGACCATCGACTCAATTCAAGACCAAAAGACTTACCCCCCCCACGCACACTCTCCTTGAGCATGCACTGTAGAAGAAAAGAATAGTGGACCTTTAATTTGAAGCAGGGAAACTTAGCCCAATAGAAACTGTGGTAGATAAGCGACTACCAGTAATAGTTTGGGGGAAGAACTTTGGAAATTGAATATGTATAACTGGACTGTATAAATTGCTTGCCCGTTGAGGTATGAGGTGTGCTAGCTTTGTGGATTACCACCTAGCCCCCATCTTTGCGCAAACATGAATTG
The DNA here is from genome assembly GCA_027564655.1 of Leptodon cayanensis. Classification (NCBI taxonomy): domain Eukaryota; kingdom Metazoa; phylum Chordata; class Aves; order Accipitriformes; family Accipitridae; genus Leptodon; species Leptodon cayanensis. Next base: position 1,894,340 of record JANXJC010000008.1, on the reverse strand, counting down.
GAATAAAATACCTCTGCTCTGAGTGTATATTGGTGTTTCACACACAGGGTAAACAACCCCACTTTGGGACAACACTGTTAAACAAAAATAAGCTGCAGGGGAAAAAAAGAACATGTAAAACACGGGCATGAATTTATCCTTCTGTTACTCCAGATTATATGTCATTGTACCAGATGAAGTGGATGGATTCATTGATCACTCACATTTCATCCACCTCCTGCTTCTCAAGCTTGATAATTTACTGTTGCTTTGGTTGTTTGAAATGAGAATATTTGTTTACTAGCCTTAGGGTAGCCTGTTACTGTTAAACCCCTCACTCCCAATCTGGTTGGTGCAATGTCTTGCTTGAAGTTATTTCCCATTTAATGACAATCAAGTCAAGTGCATCAACATATATAGCTTATCAATGCTTTGGAACAAGACATTACTTTTCATTTTTATATAATGGGCTCCTAATCTTCTATGTGATATTTGAAGATCCACACCACTCTCCAAACGTCAGTATGCTGCACTTGAAAATCCAAAAGATTTTTTGGTGCCACAAAATGTTGCAAATAAATAGTGTCTTGTTTCCACTCCTTCCCTAGTCCTAATATTTCAGTCCTAGGTGTAAGTAGGCAGAAAAATGATGTAACTCAGTTTCAAACTTCCCAAATCAAACAAGTTCATTTTAAGAGAAATTCCACAGTAATCCCTCCTCCTTAGGATTTTTCAGAATACGTAAATTGTCCCACAATATCGAAGCATATTCCATGTGGTCTGGAATGATAGCCAATTAAAACAATCTCATGACGAACCCACTAACAGTTGGGTTTGTAACAAAAATGTTGATAGACACATCAAGCTAAATGAAGGCTGAATCTATGTTTAAACACAGATGTGTCTGAGAATGATAAAAGCTTGTGATCAGAAAATAAATAACTTGTCTTTATCCCACTCTATTGTGTTGCTGAATTTTTTTTTTCATTTTTAATCAGACCTTGTAACACATTTTAAAGATTTCCAGTCCTTTCAGAACTGAACAACACCTTTAGCCAAAGAAGGCAGTAGCTGACTGTACTGGCATTTAATGAGTACACAGGCATAGTTTTTAGAAAAATAACTGTCTAAAAATGAGCCATTAAAGATAGTCACAAGCTTTTTAGAAAAAGTGCTGTTGGTGTTTGGGGGAGAGGTAGTTAGAAACACGTAGTTATCTGTAATTAAAATGGTTATCTATATTGAAAAATTATGCCTATATTATCTACAACCATGCTAAAAGGGCTTGAAGTGGCAAAAATATCCTATACAATTGAAAAAAAAAAAAAAACCAAACACAAAACAAAACCAACCAAAACATAAATACAAGTTTCCAGTAGTCCATTCTGAAAACTTCCATGGATTTTGTAAATCAGGATATAGAACCCTGTAAGGCAAACCAGGCCAATAAATTTCATCAAAGAAAATAGATAAGAAACATTGACTTTTTGTTGCTTCACAAATTCTTTGTGAGTAGCTTGGAATATTTGAGATTGTTTTCCTAATTATCTACTGAGTAATGCAAGCAAATAATTTCTGACCATAAATCACTCATAAGTAGCTCATTACAATTAGCTGATAGTCAGAACTCAAGATACGCTAGTTAATTCTGATTGGATATGTAGGACTGTTGGTGATTACAGGACTTGAGAACTTCCCTGTTCGTCTGTATCTCTGTCCAAAGGGACAGAACATAGCACGGTTGTTTTCCACTAGAAAAAAAACATGAAGGCTCTTGTGAAAGTCAAAATAAGGTCATAATAAGCTGCCTAAAATTATGGAACAATAAAAATCTTTAAATCATTCTGTAGAGTGAGTAAGGCTAGCTCAATAACCTACTCTGATTCACTCTAGCAAAGTTTTGTGGGAATATGAAGGAAACAGAATGTTGATCCTCCATCTTTCATCTAGCTACAGTCTTCTGTGTATGTTTGGAAAGAGGCTTGGAGAGTTGAATCTGAACACATCTCATGTGTATTCAAAAATTTGAGATATACAGCCTTCTGGAATTGTGTGAGGGTGACCTCCCAGCGTGATTCTGGGAGATGCTATCTATGAAGAATGGGAGAGACTCAAGAAAGAATGGAGGTCTTCCCCACCTTCTCTCTCACTCCTTACAGAACTTCAGATTGCTAGGGCAATCACCAGGGCATTTTGGTCTTTGAATTTAAATTAACCATGGGTCTTCTACATGGTTAAGTACTTCCACAAGTACTTAAGAATGGGAGTATTTAAAAGGGGATAACTGTCCCTCTGCTTTGGAACCCATTTGACTGCTAATCAAGCCCATCTATTTTTCTTTACAGCTCACAGCTCCTTCCCGACTCACCCCCAGGCACTGCCGAGCAAACCTTATTGTTTCACCCTTGCAGCTTTGGATCTGACCTTCTGGTTCGGCCAGCATGGCTGTGAGTCACTGGAGTTCTACCTTAAAGCATGTATGCACTAGGGGTTTGGTGTAGATCAGGTGTATGCGTAGGTAGCAAACCACCCCATCATCTCTACTTACTGTGTTTTCTTCACATCATGGAGAGGTCTTGGAGCTCGCCAACTAGATTCTTGTAGGATAAAACTCTACTAGAAAAATGCATTCCAGAAGCGCGCCTAACCTACTCCAGGCACAAATGGGCGTGTACTGTGGGACCGTCTGGACTAGAGCTGCTCTGAAGAAAAAACCCTGAAATAGTGAGTACAACGTGGATTTTGGGTCCTCAGTACCAATTATTTTACTCTATACATCCACTCTGGTTGTTTATAATTGCTTTCCATTGTAGCAATAATTTGTAACATCTACATGGGTCTATCAGGCCTTTGTTCTTTTGTTTTTTTGTTTTTTGTTTTTTTTTTAATTTGGCCATAGTTAGACCTTTTGGCCTGTTTTAATCCATTCTTAGTCCAAAGTCATGGCTGTTTAAAGCAGAAGTAGTGAATCGTTCCTGTGTTTTTCCCTGCATCTGTATCAGAACTTCTCCAGTATGTCAAAAGCTCTACTGCTAATTAGACAGGAAAAGGGGGATCTTTCAAACCTGGTACCCCAGATGACTAGCAGGGGTCAGCTGAGACTTCTGAGAATATTCTAGGAAGCAGAATGACCTTTCTTTTTCTGACTTTAAATGCATCAAACTGAAAGAAAAACCCTCAAAGTAATCAAAGTGAATCTGCTTAGAGCTTAGTAGATGTGCATCTTGGGCTTCATGAACCTCACTGGAATTGGTCTTTGTCTTCTCATAGACCAGATCCAAGACACAATGAATAATTCTAAACTAGCCATTTCATAAGCAGCATTGTCATTATTACTGGTCTTTAGTTTTACAGTGTGTTTTTAAGGACAAAAAAAAAAAAGTGGCTTTTTGCCGACATTAATACACCTTTGAACAAAGCTCACAAGAAAAAGTGTTTTGGTCAAATTCAACAGAGAGGTATAAATAGAAGAGTGGCATATGTCAGCATACTTGTACTCAGAAAAAGAGATGAAGTGTTGCATAAATCTAGAGAGCATTTTCAGCTGGAATTGTAAATTTTTGCCAGATTATTTAGTGATATAACAATTTTTTCTAGATTTAAAACAATGTCTTAAGGTGAAGTAGAGTTAGTGGACAATGCCCAGAGAAACTGATGACAACATTGAATGGAGGTATGTGGGAGTGCTCATAGAAAGTTAAATATCTCTATGTTCATGTTTTCATTTTTCTCTCTATTTCATATTAACAGGCAAAACTTAACTTCAATATATTAAAAATTCCTCTACAAATTATTAAACATCAAGAACTGTAAAAGCGAGAGTTGTTAATGTATGCTGTTTAGGAAAACCAACATAAATAGATTAATTATTTAGAGATCGTTCCCATTCACCATAAGAAAAGAAGCAGCAGGATTTGTATTATTGTCTTAACCTGGCATTTGGATAAACGGAGCTCAATATTTAATCAATGTGAATGGAAAATTTAAAGATTTGATTACATTGGCTGTTATGGCCCAACATCGTACTTGCATATAAAAAGGGAAAATCATTAAATAAAAGTCCAAGTAAGTGTGAGGATATGACCAATTTACTTGCTTTGTGCTTTTATTTTTGTTGTTGTTTAGGTGGGCATATATATCAATTTATGCTTTGGTAAATATGTAGAATTTTGATTCCCTAATCAAATGTTTTTTGGGGATGACTTATTATTGGGGAGTACTAAATAACAAATAAGCAAAAAAATGAATAACAGAAATTGTGCATAATTTAAAACTCTTTTTCTTAAGTGATGTCATTCTGTTCCTTTCTCTTCTGACTTCATTGTCAGAAGGTATAGAAGCAGTACCATTTTTTTACTGTCATTTGTAGTATTATTAGTGTTGTTCCAGGTGGTGAATGGAGTCCTTAACAAACTATAAAGAACAGCTGACATTGCTAACATTAGTTGCTAACTAACAGTGACATTTAGGAAAAAAAAAAAAAATCTCTTTTCCTTTTGTTTCTTTGTCCTGCCTTTTGCTATTTCTCTCACAACCCTAGCACTGACCTGATTGCCAGTGTATAATAAAAAACCTAGCTCCCAATTAGCCCACTGTTAGTTGTTCAAGTACACATCTTTTACTTTTAAAGTAGAAACTTGCAACAAAAATAGAAAATGGTTTCACCTAATGATTGGTTTCTTAAATGAAAATAACACTCCTGCATGGATCAAGGAACCTGTGAATCTTCCAAATCAATTTTCCACATTTGTCATGCTCCAACTACAAAGCTCTTCAACGTCTTGGGTTCTGCCACAGCTGGGCAAAGGCTTTTATCCAGTTCAGTAGTACTACTTCCAGTACAGTCTGGAATTTTTCTGCCAGGTTTCTTTCTAGCTAGGCAGTCTTCGTCTTCTATTCGATCCATCTCTGCTAAGGATTTGTTTACTTCAGTGTAATAAAGCCTTGGACAACAGAAGTACTAATCCTGACCCCAGTCATGTTCGTTACAGAAGGTTATTTTCCTCGTGCAGGGTAAGGCCAAGACCTATGGACTCTTGTGGCTACTGTTGGTTTTTCAAGAAAACTAGATTTAAACTCTTCTGTAGTTTTCCAGTGAACTGATCCCAAACATCAGGGTTCGTATGACTTTGAGTTCAAAAAAAAGCAGGTGAAAGCTAGTAGTACTCAGATTAATTTGAACACAAAGCTGACAAAAAAACCCCAAACCCCCCAAAACAAAAAAAAACCCAACCCCCAAACCCCCCAAAACTGCTCCAGGGGCAAAAGGCTGTATGAGCCAAAACTAAAATAAGGAATTTTATTAAATCTTATGAGCCCGTATAAAATCCTGATAAATATCAAGCAGCTCTAATGCTCCCAACCACTTGCAAATGCCTAAAAAGACTCTCTTCTCTTCTTGTTCTGTGGCAAAAAAAATCACTTCACAGCTGTTATCTATTACCTTAGAGACAATGCTAACAGTTGGGATACAATAAACCCCTGATGATAGAGGGTGTAAGTGTTATCACGTCTAACTATAATAGTGTGAATGGCCCAAGTATAATAGAGCAAATGACCTGACAGCTCCTACCCGCTGAGCATTACCGCCCATCACCAACCACTTCACCAGCAGCAGACCAAGGGACGAGAAAATTCTCGCTCTGCATACAGTGCCCCTTGGGAAAAGCACAGTCCTATTAATTTACTGGTGGCAGTGAGAGAACAGTTGTCAAAGTGCCTGGAAGCAGACCAGCAGACTGTTGACTTAATTATGCCAGACAACAGAGCCAACATTTTAAAGCTGTGAAAGATGGCAATTTTTCACACTTCACCTTCCCCCATTTTTTTCCTGATAGCCAGACTTAACCAATGCAAGTCATTTAAAATATTAAATATTAAATATAAAAATTATCCTTGTGCCTCTTCCAAATGCAAAATAAAATAAACCCTCACAACTAGAACTAAGTCACTCAATAGTAACTTTTATGTTAGGATTCAATGTTTTTTATGTTAGGGTTCAATGATGTAATGCTACTGATTAAACTATTATTTCATAATAAGTTTAAAGAAATAATGTACAATGTGGTCTACTTTTTAGATCCCACCTTATGAGTGTTACAGGAATGCAGCCACACTGATAGATTGATAGATCTAAGTTGATAGATACTAAGTAGAAAGTAAAAAGCTCATACATTCTGATCTCATACATCTATATTGTCCAGGCTTTTTATTGCACTTATGTAAATTTTCAATAATGACTTCTAATTTGTGCTCTTGAGTCTGCATATGAAGGCTGAGATGTTCATCCTTTCCTCTGTAACTGGGCCATATAAGGCTTACTTCAGTTTTTAAGTGCCTTCTACTCAAAGGGCTATGCTACCAGACCATACTTCAGATTTGTCTATAATTGGCCTGGGATATTTTTTTTCTGCATAATGACTCTTTTCAGTATTATGTTTGCATGACTAAAGCATTTATAAAACTGGTCAGCTGAACTATAGTATACACTTACATCATACTTTCCATTAGCATATCTCATTTTTTTAACAAAAATATATATCAGTACCTCAGTGCTGTATTTATTATAAAACAAAATTAGATACCAATCTTGTGACTTATTCTGGTTCCATAAATCTAATAACTTGTACATAAATCCATCTGCAAGCCATTTTGACTTGATATTTTGTTGATGAGAGTTAAAAATGCACTGTTTAAGCTATTTAGAATGTTTCATAATATATGTACCACTTTTCTGAAGTCTACTTTCAAATCAGATTTTTGGTGTAAACAATCACATTAATGTTTTCCCATTGATACAAAAAACCCCTTTGTTTGAATTTAACTATTTTGAACAATCCTGACTTTGTTAAAACTGTTGGCTTGTATTCAGAACATTTCCAAAACAAATTCAACAACTCAGGCAAACATTAGCTTTTCTTTCAGGGCTTCTTCAGCTGCAATCAGTATTCTGAAACACTGGAATTTAAAACAAATGTTTAATGATTTCATATCTAAGTGTAGAAACAGCAAAGGACTACTGGGTCAAAGTAGGAGGTGCTGACTGTCATTTGCACTATTATATTTTTGCCAATTGCAGCTAAAGTTGGAGGTAGATTTCATTGTAAAGGGTGCATCTCGTCCCCCTTTGGAGCAAGAAACAAGTGGCTCACCAGTGGACAGCATTTTCACTATACTGACTCCTGCTTATAAATAACCTGTTTCAGGCAACTCCTAACTCTGTGTTCTTGTTTCTAAAATACTGATATTTCATGTATTTTGGCTCAGAGGTGGCACCTGAAACCACTACACAGTCAAAGCACAGATGCCCTTATAAACGTACAATGAACAGGATTTATTCATGTCCAGTTCTTCTGAACGATGATGGTTTGATGAGGTCTATAGAGAGAGAAATAAGACTTAGAAATCAATAGAATTTGAATTTACGTGAGGTAGGAGATATTGTTCACCTAAACCTGAGACAAGCACACTGGTCAAGTCTACTGTGGAGTTGAAAAATATGATTCAGTGCTCTTTAGCATTGCTTCCTGAACCTCTGCTCTCTCCTCCTGGTCTTAACTGTTACTTTAGAAAAGATATGCTTGAATCATTATGGATCCTTGATGCCCTGCTCTAACCATATTTCATTTTAAAATAGATAGGAAACTTGTTATAAAATATATTAAGTACCGATTTGTACTGGGCTTTAAAGGGATCTATAACAGAGATTTAACTCTGCATAAAACCTGAAAGCAAAAAAAATACTTCTGTTGACCAGTATTGTTATTAATTCTCCTTGGGGAAGATGTCTGTCCTTGAATAAGTAGCTTTCATTTCTCCCAGAACACTATATTTTGTGTGATACACCACATGCTTAAAACATCAGTGTCTGTTGCCATGGAATTTATTTCCCTGATGGATCAAGCACAGGAAGAAAGCTTAATTTAAATGTGTAGATCTGAAATCTAGAAAAATGTTGAATACTACGTATGGAAAACAAATAGGGGGAAAAAAATGTCTGAAGGACTAAGAACGTTTCTTGGAATACAGAAAAATATGCAGGACTAAATTCTCCCAAAATCTCAGCAGCTTCAGAGAAAAGTTTGCAAGTCACCCATTTACACTGAAAAATCCGGTTTCATGCATGTTTGAGCCACGAGTGTTGATACTATCTCTGTCTGGTTTCTTCTTCCTTCAAAAAATCCCAAGGGAATTAAAACAGCAGTTAACATTTACCTCTTATTCTTCGAATGAAAGCCAAAAGATGGACAAAAAGAAAAAGTTGTATGTCATAAATAAAAAGTAACAACATAGACTCCTCGTCACACCTTCTCCTCATTAATGGTCACATTAATGCCATGAAAAAGATATGAGAGTTAAATAGGAGAACATTACCATGTAATTTTTTTTTTCCTGAAACAAGTTACACTGCAATTATATACTTTCAAAACAAGAATTTCAAGTTGCTACTGGGAATATAGACCTTTCAAAGCTAAATAGTTAGATGTAGTATTTGGTCTGCATATCTCTGTGGAAGTGACACCAGATAATTGTGAAATAGTATGAAGTAGGAAATAAAACAGGCAGGTTGCAGTGGGATAGATATCAAGTAATGTAATAAACTTTCAATAATTTAATAAGTTAAATTTAATAAAGGCTAAGATTTATATCTAATGAAGCTTGTGATTATTTCTGGTGGATGAAGAACAGAAGGAAGGGAAGCTGTGTATTTGAAAATAAAAGAAGTGAATTACATTTGGTGTATGGCTTGAGGTTCCTGGAAAACTGCAGGTGGATATGAAAGCTGGGTGTTAAGACATCTGTTAAGATATATGTTAGGATTTTTGCTTGCAGGATTAGCAGGGGTGGATAATAGCAAAAAGATCTAAAGAAACATCATAAATAGTGATAAATCATAAATAAGTGGGGACAAAAAAAATCCTTCCTGCTCGTGCAGTTTTGCCCAACATTTTTTTAATCATGTTTTCATTCTTAAATAAATGTGGGGTTTGGGGTTCACTGTTGGGTTTCTTTTGCTAGATGTCTATGTTGCAAGAGAGATAGATAACTTTTCTTTCCCTTTTTTCTCCTCTATGTGATTTTACCAAGAAAAAAACTTTTCCAGTCAGTCATTTGTTGTTTTGTCGTCTCACTTCCAGATTATTACAACGTCATTCTGGTGTCCTGGTGTAGCATGGGGCTGTAAGTAAGTGTCAGGCAGTACTTTCCATGGTGGAACTCTTTCCCACACAACCTAAATTTTTTTAACTGTACTCTGAGGACTTGGAGAGGTTTTACATGTTTTATAAAGCTGGTACTGGCTATCTGCACAGGGAGGAACTTCACAAGGAAACCATCTGACATCTGTGCTCCAGAAATTATAGTGCATCCTTCAGAATGCTATTTTTGCTCTTTAAAGCATGTCATGTTTAGTTGCTGTACATTTTCAAGTCTCTCTTTCCTGTTGCCTGTTCTCAAAACCTGAGAACTAAGATGTTGGTGCTGACAGTACCTGATACAGTCTATAGGGCACAGGAAATAATGATTCTGTGCATAATTTTAGCAGGATGTTTTCTAGAATTGTGGAGCATGGGGTTAGAGGATAAGCAGAAAGCCAAGGGATTAGAGATCAGTAAGGAGCACCAATCTCAAGCTGGAGGACTCCTCGGACCGGACGCTTAACTTTGGTTTAATCTGCTCTTAAGTCCCTTTTTCATGGGCTAGTCATTGCACATGAGAATAAGCATTTGTTTTTTAGGAAGAGCAGCGGGATACCTTCAAAAATCTATGCATGTTCCCTAATTCTTTCAGAAGCATGAGTGATAGGAGACAAATTTGAGTCTGCCCAGTCCCTTCTACTTATTTAGAGGTGATTCCAACTGCTTCCGTTGCAGCATTACAAACACACACTAAGGACTCTCATAAAACTAAAACCAATAGTACTTTTAATTCCAAATATTCTGGCACCAGAATACAATGTAATTGCACAATTATATAGCCTTTATAAATCTTATTTCTGTAGAACATATTGGTAGCAAGTCCTGAGGTTTTATACTCTCTTCTCTTCAGCAATGCAATGGGAATTCTTGCTAGTTGTCACTTAAACAGAAAAAAGTTGGCTGTTGTGCTGTTACAGCAGATTTACGTCTTGTTTTTCAACTAAGACAAAACATACAGGTTTTGATAAAGGTAAAATGTTTACAATTGCAACTCTTAAATAATAGACCTGAATCAGGTATATAATCAAGTAAATTGTTAATTTTCCCAGTTTCTTTTTTCCTTTCTGATTCAGATAGCTTGGGAATATTAATTTAGTAAGAGCTCTAGAACTGAACATAGAACATGAATTTCACTGAATGCACTCACAATGGAAATTCACTGCATTTCTCAATATCAGAAATTCTAAAAAAGGGCTAAGAAGCCAGAAGAAACTTCATGCACCTTATACTGATACTGAGGTCCAAAGCAAGATCCATTATTCTGAAGGTAAAGCCTCTAAATCAGTTCTAAAGCAGTATTTTCCAAAATGATTCCTTTAACTGAAATTCAAATGTCTCTGCCTTGATGTCCTGTGGGGTCTACGAGACCATGCAGACAGACTTGTAATTTATTTTGATTAACAGCCATTTTTATTAATGTTTTTAGAAAAAATAAAACAAAACAAAAAACCCAAAACAAACAAAAAACAAACAAAACAAAAACCCCCACCAAACCCAAACAGAAGTACTATGACAACTCTCACAATTTTTTTGCTAGTTTCATGATATGTGATGTTTTTCTAACAGGCCCAGTTCCTAGAGTCATGTGACTAAACCAGACTCTGCTTTCATTAAAAATAAATACACTTCTACACCACATTGTTGCTGTGAATGCTTGAAAATATGACTCTTAAAGGATTAACATCAAAAAGACAACTACCTCAAATACAGCATTTAAAAAAAACATTTTATGACTCTGAGATCATGTTTTATTAATACTTAGGATTGGCAATGTTTCATTATTAAAGACAAATAAAAATAACCTATGAAATGAGTTTGAGTGGGCAGTGAGAAGCATAGAAAAGGGTCTGCAACTAGCTTCGCTACTGAGGCTTTGGCCAATGCAATAGTACTGTAGTTGCTCAGCTTATTCTTCTGCTGATCTGTAACCTCCACACAATGTTTTTCAAATTCTTATACCACCTTCCTGATTCTCGTCTGCCACACTAAGTACTTACTCTCACATAGATCTGAACCACTCTCCTCTAACCCTTGTTGTTGTTGTTGTTGTTGTTATTAATATTAATATTATTATTAATATTATTATTATTATTATCCTTCTTCTGCTTCTTTCTTTCACTGAAGTTCAGGTACTATTTCAAAGAATTTGTTGAATCTAAATTGGCACTGAGTTTAAAAACAAGTCCACTTACTGATTTCAAATACCATTTTGCCTAAAATCATTCATGGTACAGTAAAAACAAAAATCCTTTTAAAGAGATTTTTACAGCCTACATTTATCATTGATTATCTTTGGTTCATTGTTTTATTATTTCAGGTATTTTTCTGTAGCGTCTTGTACTCTGCTCAGGATGTGTTTTCACTAGTAAAATATTAATGGATGATCAACATACATATGGATAAGAAGAGACTACTGCACATTGAATAAAATAATCATTCACAATGGAGACTATGCGGAGACAGCTTGCAGCTTTAGAGAAAGCAGCTTTTCAGTGTTGAGACTTTGTATAGACCCACTTGACAGAGAAGTTAAGTTGAAGCTCAGTCTCTCATAGCTTGTCCTTCTTATCCTTAAGAAGAAGTTGTGACTAGTATATAAACAAAAGTATTATATCTTTGAGTATTTACTTCCTGACACAAGAGATACTTGGTATTTAAAAGCATCGCCAATTTTTTTGCTTGGTTGGTTCAGAATGAAGATCATTTGTGTTAATTTTTAATGATTTTCCATATTCCTTACCTATCAGCGTGGCTGATGACTAAGCAAATAAGATGAGCACAATAATTCATTACTAATTTAATCTGCAAGGAGAGTGATTGAAGGTGTGGCATATTGAGATACATTAAGTCTTGTGTGTCATGCATTTGTTGCAGCCGGGCATCTGTGAAGCAACACTGACACCAGACATAATCTCAAATACAACTGTTGTTGGTCAGTTTCTTACTATAAAGAGTCGATCTATCCAAGCCTATCAGTCAATTCTACTGCCCTTTTTTGTGTTGCTGTTTCTCAGCTTCTTGATCTGATGGATGGAACAAGTGCAGGAAGTCATAAGATATCTAGAAACAATTATCAATGCCTACTTTTTTACAATGAAAATGTGAAATTAAAACTGTTATATGTAATTTGTATATGTGGAAATATTACTGAGACTACAACAACGAAGCTGAGAATGAGGTGGACTTTCTAGATCCCAAAAGAGGACCCATTACCTACATTTAGTAGAGACTCAGTGTTTCATATCAGAAATATAAATGCTAGGCTGACAGATGTTCAAAAGGCTGGTGTGTAGTCAAGACTGTGTCAATAGACTGGTGTGTGTTTTAACAAACACGTGTTGCAAAGTAAAATAATTTGTACATTTTAAATCTTTGTAAATCCTTGATTCTCCTTACAGATCATTATTGTATTCCAAATCCAACAACATAATCATACTTCCTAAAGAGAAATTTCAAACTGGAGTCCACAAAAATGAGTTATCCTAGCAAGTGAAGATGGTACAGTAGGAAGCAAGGGCAGTCATTTCACCTAAACAGGTAGCTACACAGAGAAATTACTCCCTCAAAGCTCTCATGTTTTCAAAGAGAGAAGAAAAATTTGATGAATAACCAAAAAAAAACCAAAAACCACCTCATCCACATGAGCAGAAACTTCTTCTTCCCTTTTTAGTGTTTGTTAAGAGAGTTCAACTGAACTGTAGGTAATCAGAATTCCAGATCCTCAAGCAGGACTTTGTAACAGGTAGTGGGAGGATACTCACCTTAACAGTAAAGACAGAATTTCAGAAAATATGGCCTCTAATCAAGACTGATAAATAGATAGCACAAAACCTCAGACAATAACTACAGGTTTCAACATTTTAAGCATAGGAGCATAGTGATATTTGTGATTTTTACGAGACTTTCTGGAGTAACAGTTGAAGGCCAGGATAGAGTAAGACAATTGAGTTAGTTCTAGAAACGTGTGGGCAACTGGATCAAGCCCTATCTGATACAGAGATGCCAACATTACAAATACATAAACCTAGGCGTCTGAATCTGCATCTGAATCCAGCTCTGCATTGCTAAAACTGCAGCCAACATACAGAGTGATACAGAATAGAGTCTGAGGAAACAGACTCCTTTTCTGAGGGTAAAATCTGTGACCAGCACGATACATTGATACTCAAAATAAATACCTAGTTCATTGCCTATGTTAAATTATTCTGAAGACTATTGCAATGGGAATAGCATATGTCTAAGTGTTTGAAACATTTGTTCAGTTTTAAAGGATGATATTCATCACATTCAGCTGTGCTCTGTAAAACAAGCAATGGAAGAGTTGTGAAAATAGTGTGATTTTTCTACTGAGGCCAAAGGCCACTAAAGGACCATCTGATTTACTATATAGAGAAAGGAAAAATCCAGAAAGACCTATAAGGTAGAAAAGAAACTGTCATCATGAAAAAAATTGAAAGAAACAGAAGCTTTCTGAATTCAGTTCAGTTCTTCTTGATGACTTTGAAGCTAGTAGCTAATAACGTGGTGAAACGATGGACAGTTGCTTGCTTTGTGGTAAAAAACATTAGATATATGGGAGAAGTACATAGAAATATACAGTAGGAAACTATGATAGATTGATCTAGTAGATTATATTAAATTTATAGCCTACTGGAACAGATTTTAGAACTGTAGGATGCTTGCCAAGACCATGGCAAGATCTTCAGGTGAGTGAATATAAATTGATATAGGTTCTGACAGCTGACAGGAACTAACAGCTGCTCTGAAGCCTGACAAATTGGCAATTTCAAAATGTTTTAGTATCAGAGATCTTCTACAGAGATCTTCTAGCAGGCTGAAGTGTCATCTGGAAAACTCAAAATCAGCACCAGGGTCGATAGAATTCGAGTGGAAAGTATAGAAAATTGTGGAAAATAATTTAGGGACTCCATGAGCTATTAACTTTCGCTGCTCTTCTCAGAAATTAACAAACCAAAGAGGATGTCAACGTGAAATGTCAAATGGAAAACATCCAACCATGACATAGTACAGAACAAAATTATTCTGATTCTTACTGATATAGAAAACAACTGATTTAAAATCTTCTCAGCTCAAAAACCTTGTTCAAAATAGCACTCATCTCTTTCTGACATTCAGCCAAAGAAAAAATGGACTATTTATATATTCCCTTGCAAGGGCTGCTGTTGAAGAGAGATAAAAACTATCTTGAAGCACTGAAAGATTCAAAAATATCAAGGTGTGAGCTGTACCAATTGGCTCCAGTTATCTAGTCCATGCCAGCAACTCCAGGGAGTGTTGAATTGGCATTTTCAGGTTTTCTCACTGCAAAGATTCAATATGAAGGAGGTAATCTTGAATTATGCAATGTTAGTGAAACTGAAGAATTTTAGAAAATTGTAATACTGTCAGTAAAATATAATAAAAAGCCATTGCCATAAACATTCATTTCTAGTCCTATAGCATAAAATATGTTCATGTAAGTGTTAATATTGATCATTCTTATAGCTATCTTTTTATCTAAAAATTATGAGCACTGAACAAACATGGCATATTAATTCTCATGTTAACATGAGCCATGAGTGTTCAATTTCTTTCTTTTCTGGTTTATCAGTCATGTGATTCCGTTTTTCACTTACTTCTTATTCAGTATGTGATCTCTGATGCTCCTATCTAGTAAAATTACTATTGTTGTAATATTGTGGTAACATACACTTAAGATACATTCCAGTCTCTTAAATGCCTATGACCTTATTTCAGCTTCAACATTACGATAATAGAGCAGTCTCAAAATATATGACTTGTGATACTTGCTCTCAGTTATCACCACTTTCTTATATTAAATGCTAAAAATGAATGAATTTAAATTTCTCACATAAGTGCTAGTAACAGAAACGTTCTTGACACAACATCAGCCAGTACCAGCGTCCCAAATGTATTTCCTTCTGTCAGTGTGAACCAGTTTAAAATGGTGGAGATGAACTCAGCCAGTTAGTGAATGTTTCTTGATCTAATGCAGAAAGGCTTTAGTTACAGCTGAACCTGAACTTGAACTCATCTTAAAAACAAATAAGCAAGCAACGAATCCCAACCTTTTTTTTCAAATCTTCGTAACCTTTTCTTCTAAATGTGTGTGTGCATATAAAAAATAATAATTAAGAAAGTATCACAATTAAATTTCACACATTAGTGACTGAGTGTTTAAATTGCATGTATTTATACATTGGGAAATTACAAAGTGAATGTTTTTCACTCTTGGGTTAATATTTATCAAACGACCTTTTTTTCTATGTCTGTTTACTTAGATGGTGATTTTACAGGGTTGAATACGCATAACTTTGAACAGCCTTGGCCCCAGACTCGTTTTTCAAGAGTAATAAAAGGAAGGTATTACTGTGCTAACAGCTAGATTGTTTAACAATAACTTCATTTACTTAAAGCAAACATTATTTCTGTGATTGTGTTTCTTGTTTTTATGAGTTTAGACTGCTTATCTTACATAATTCATATTAGACCTACTATCTTCCTGCAATAATATGATGTTAAGGAAAAAAAAGCTTACTACACATGTTTGAAATCTGTAGCTATCTCTTACAGTGATGTTATATTGCAGTAATTTTCACATTTAAAAATGTAGACAAAACCAATTACACACATTAACACAGAAGGAGTAGCAAAGGAAAATCAAACAGATAAGCATGCAGAAACACACACAACTTAATGGCTAGGTTGCAGGTAGCATTTTCTGGTTTGCAGTTTTCCCAGTAAATGCAAAATACCTTGTTAACTGTTTTTATCTTAGTATTAATTGCTTACCAGCTACTGGCATAAAGGAAAGAGTTTATTTTAAGAAAAAAATTATTACTTAAAAATGGAATTCACTAACAGGAATTGGAATTGCCGATCAAACTTGATAGTACCTTTAAAATATCCCATAAGCAATAAAAGATCCCTTCCCATGCTGCTCTGTCAGCACCTACTTTATCATAATTTACAAGGAGAATTGCAAATGCCTCCATTATTTGGATAAATGAGTGTATCTGATGGCTGGCCTTATCCCCTAGATAATGTCACAGAAAGCAGACAGGCTCCCTTCCCCAGTGTAATTGTTACTTGCACGGGCAGACCGAATGTGTGGGAGAACAGAAGTTCAGGTTTGAGCGGAACAAACTCTTAAGGAAATAGTTTGCTATTACACAATTGAGTGATAGGCAAAATCCACAGATTTTTTTTGCTATTTAAACACCCACAAGCAGATTTTGACTTTCGTTGGTGAGTTCACTATTTTAAAACATAAACTGATAGATGTGAATGAGTATGTTTCAGGCAACAAACAGCCAAGCAAGAAGTTATGAGCAATCTCATATCCACAGTAAGTCAATCACAAGTTTCTGTGGCGTGCAAAGTAATTATTAGCTAAAAGTGAAAGAAAGATCAGTTACACACTTTATTTTCATGTTGGAGATCTCAGTCACCCTATGGCTTCCCATTTGTTAAAGAAAGTCGATTCTTATTGTCTCTAATACAGGACACTGAAATACTGAAAAAAGAACTGGCATTTCTTCTAAGACATACTGAGCTCATTCACTCCTTTCCTTTCTATAAACACATCTCTACACCCACTGGTTCTGGGAAGTATTCCAACTACAATGAATTCAAAGTGAGGAATATGCACAGTTGGGTGGCTTGTAAGGTGGTTGGCTAAAGATTTAGCAGAGAAAGAAAGAAAAGGAAACAGAAAAGGAAAGTCAAAAGAAAGCAGAAAAAGCAAGGGAGCCCTCAGAAAGGATGGGCGTGATGTTTAAAGGGAGAGATGAGAGTAAACACTTGCTGACAGAAGGGACAAGATGGGTTTGGAGGGGAAAAAAAAGGCAAAAAACTATAAAAAAAGGAACAAAGAGAAAATAAATATGGAACATGATGAATATAAGTGAAAATTGTTCCTTTGAACCTATTTCTCTCTCTCTTTTTTTTTTGTTTAATTACCCATGGTTTTTTATCTTGTGACAGAATCTTCTAGAATTATTCTTAAGGATGTTCTGGACTTCACAACTATGACTCAGAACTATGGCTGCAAGTCCGAGTTTGCTTTGAATCATCCTTCCCAGGAGTATAGACATTCTTCTCTATGCATCCTTATGGAAAGTTTTTGACTCTGTAATGTCACACTTTCCCACTCCCCATAATTTTTTGAAACCTCCAAAACTACAGAGCATTTTTATAATATAGATATATATACTTAATAAAATATTGACAATTTATAAGAATTTATCAGAGTTGTTAAGATTCTTTGCTAAAACGCCAGGCAAGGCAGCTAGCAAAACTAGATTGGGTTTCTAGATGTTCAAAAGTGAAGAAAAAACTTTTGACTTCTAGACATCTGTGATACTGTATCTAGTTCTAATGGCTTGGGTACACATGAAAACACTTTGCTGTCAAAGACTGACCATTCAGTCACACTCACAGTCTTAAGAGAACAATGAAGAACTGAAGTGGGATGTCTGCTCGATATTAATTTGAGAATGCCTGTTTTACACAAAGAGGAAAAACATTTCGTAGGATCATCCCATCTCTATAATTTTATGAAAATGTAGCAGGTGAAGTAAAGAAGAAGCGTACAAGTAGAAGTCATATGTAACCAGAGCTGGTTGTTCCAAGCAACACTTTTTGGTCTATTTATAGGTATGTGTTTCAGTTGAATCTTGTCATGTGCCACACAAGTGATGCTATCGTTATGGAAAAGCTGATGCATCTGTTCTGTCAGGATTCTACTCCATTTACTGCATGTGTCTAACCCACATCATCTGTCTGGTAGGTGGAAGCTTTAGAAATCCCTGAGAAAAACTCAAAAGATTTTGTTTGAGTTTCTTTCTCAGCTATTTTTCAGTGCTAGGGATAGAAAAGTTAGCTACTGAGATCATCTGAACCAATTTGGCATCTGATCCAGTGGAAAAATCATGCAAATTACTGTGTTGTTTTTAAGATTTAGGTAGTGGAAGTAATGGCAGCAGTAGAAATCATCTCTGAACTGACTATTTGAGATTAACCAAGTGATGAGAGACAGACACTGATATGTTTCACTCCAGTGTAACTCAAGTTGGAGGATAAGATGTGCACATATGTATTATACATAGGATACTTTCAAAGCCAAAAGTTATGAACAAATTTATATATCTGGAGAAGATGGAATAAATATTGCAGTAAATCCATGCTCAGTCTCATGTAGAAGCTTTTAGTAACTTCTTTGATATTGGATGACAGGCAATATGTCGCTGAAGTGTAACAAAATTCTGTTTAGGTTTCTTAATAAGAACATGAAAACTTTTTAGGAGAAACTTATACCTTATTGCTAAGAAAACATGGTCATGCAGCTAGATATTTTGAAAATGTGCAGAATTTTCTAGCTAAAGATGGTATCAGTAAATACAGGCAATCCAAGGTAGTGCACATTAGAGAGCTACCCTGCCATCACTGTTACGTTCCTCCTGCCAAATCTATCCTTTCCACTGATCTTCTTACTCTAAATGCTACTTGTAGCAATGTTTAAAAGGGAACAATTCTGCACTCTTCTGGCAGTGATGTCTAAAAGAACAATCAGAAAAATCAACCTCAATCAAAAAAACAAAGGACACAGTCCTTATATGAAACAGGCAAAAAGTACTAGAGAAAAATTGTGTTTATGTTGTCACCAGGACTTGAACAGTGACAATGAACTGCACTAAAAACCTAGTCACATAATAAACGACTTGTCTGCATGTGTAATACATTCGAATGGAATAACTTAATTAGACCTGCAACCCACCATGAGAAATTCCATGCCCAGCAATTTTGAAAATCTGAAATGTCTTTTTTAAAGAAAAAATTCTCCTGAGTAGGCAAGGTTGAGCTATAGGTAACTGTGGCTTACGGCCAAGGCTAAGCATAAGCAAATTCATTAAGCTTACCTGAATGCACGAATCCTGATACTGGGCTTGTCCTGCATGCTGAGGACCTGTGTTGTCATAGAGGGAGACCCTGAATCCTGCTGTGGGGTCCTACTCTATCACACTTCATGCTGAGCTGATGTACATCTTCACAGAGATTTCCTTCAGTAGAAACCTACGTGCAGGGGAGGAGTTCCTGCAGGCTGCAAGGACATATCTTCTGTAGGTACTCTGGAGACATACAAAATACGTCAAACAGAGCGTTAGGCCACTTTGGTGCACCTAAGCCACGAGAGTCATGTATACCTGATTGTTGCTTCTGCATATAGTGTTGGCATAACTGGAGAGGGACAGAGAAGGATGATGGTACAGCTAGAAATGTGATCACGGCAATTTCCATTTCCTGCTCTCTTTTCTGATGTAGCTTCCACACAGCTACCTACAGGCTATTTTGTTCTGCTTTCAAGGTAAATAGGTAATAGGTAGCAGTCCCTATTTTTACTATTTTGTTGCTATTGTTATTATTCTCCAGTATTTCTTCTTTACTTAAGCTAAAATATGTATTATTTATTTCTTTTAATTTCTGATTCTTAATTTACAGTTGAATGGCTTTTCTACTCCAGTGACTGCTACTGCTTTACTAAATCCATACTGACTATAAAACTAGACATTCATCTAGCACTTTACCACTTTTCAAATGCATGCTCCCCTTCCATGGTGAAATGTTTGATCTTCCCTGGATGTCATACCTTCTTTGGATAAAGGAATTTGCCAAAGAAGCAATATAAATACCAGGAACAAATGTGTAATTGTTCCAGTGACTCATCTTAGAACAGTCTGGTGTCAAAACACAGTGGCTGAGATGGAGGGCATAGTATCAGTACAGGGGAAAATAAAAGTCAGAAAGGCCAGCTGGCTTAATGATGCAGTTAGAAATATATTTTGAATGCTTTTTATGATTTTTGATGGGAAAGAAATCCCCGCAAAAAAGTCTCAAAGTCATGGGCAATGGAAAACTTTTTTAGAAAAGGAAAGGGTTAATGCTTATGGATAGCAAAATGGCTAAATGAAGAAAGGAAAACTCAAAGTAGTTTCTGACGGGCAAATATTAGCTGTCAGTTGTAGAAGTCTTTAGTCTGAAGCAACATGAACACAAGCATTTCTGCATCCTAGAACCTGATAGTTAGTCACCACTGCTTTCAAAAACTAGATATGTGCATTTCAAATTTTTGTTTTTGTATAAAATATAAATATCTTTCCTGTGCAGAACTGGGCTGCAAAAAACGTGTACTATTTATAGTACTTGCATGGTATTTTTATGTATACGATCTGTGACCAATTATTTCTTTTTAATTCTGATTCCTAAAATGTGTCAAAATGAAAATCAAAACACTTGCAAAAATGTGCATTAAACAATTAAACATTATTCTTCAACGTGATATGTATTGCATCAAAAGCATATATCTATGCTGCAGGACATAGATATCTGAGCATCAAAACATGTATAGATTGAATTTTCACTTCCCCCATGGAAATTGCTCTTGCCAGTTTCTACTTGACTAAAAGGGACAAAAATGTAACAGGCCAAAACCAACACCCAAACAGGTGGCTGTCACAAATCATGAACAACTGAGAACCGATGTCCAATCTATCAGCACATCTAAGATAAATCAAGGACATTATCAATTGAGAAATTTGATAAAAGTGGTTTAGGATGTTTGAGAACCTGTTAAGAACAAATACTGTAACAGGTTAAGGAGCTACACTACTTTTTAATTTCACGAGCTCAGCACTCTATTATTATTGGCCTTTACTTTTTCTTTAGCTAGAAATAACAAAATTATTTATAATAGTGCAAAGGAATTTGGAAAAACATGCAATGAGTTTATACATATCAGGAGACAGACACATATATTATACACACCCTGAATAGCATTTCTCCATCTTTCAACATCTGAGAAATTTTGGCCTATCTACTTATTCAAAACAGAAATAATTGGAGCTTAATAGTGTTGGATAAAAGCTTTGGTTAAGTGTGATTATTTGCTTCATGCCACTTCTGAAAGAGTTCTTTGTTTCTGTCCTTTCACTAATAACTTTGGG
This sequence comes from Leptodon cayanensis, assembly GCA_027564655.1. NCBI lineage: Eukaryota > Metazoa > Chordata > Aves > Accipitriformes > Accipitridae > Leptodon > Leptodon cayanensis. Next base: position 1,873,141 of record JANXJC010000008.1, on the reverse strand, counting down.
TAGAAAATATCCAGGTATGTATACAATTTATTTTGACTGAATGGCATATAACTACAGGTGACATGCTTGTGATACCAGTCCGTATTTCATGCTATTTTAAAAATAAAGGCTGAAGAGACTGTAATTTTATTTAATAAAAAGAAAATCAAAGATGTAAGAGATTAAACTAGAAGGTAGAGAGGTGTAGCTTTTACTATACCTTCAGTGTTAAGTCTTTGTTGTACAGCCAAAGTCAAAAGGAGTCCAGGAACTCTTGTAAGTTTGAAAGAGCAGCTATGCTCTTCATATCACTGGTGTCCATGACCAAGGTACCTTTCCTTTCTAAAGTTCTAAATTTCTGCTAGCCTGTGTATGTGTGTGTACAGGTGTATTTTTACACAGAAACATTTCCCCCACCTCTCTTGTACCTCCTTTGTGCCAGCATGCTCCCGAGTGTTGGAGCATATCACATTCAGAGCTTTTTAGTGTCCCATATCTCCCCTCACCTCCGGAACCGCCATGGGGAGGCTAAGGCATAGGACAGAGGTGGTTAGGATTAAGGTAAAGCTCCAGACCTGGGGAGAGCGCATTTGGTGACAGGGAGAGGGTACAGTTATGCATATCATTTAAGGATCTACATACAGAGATTACACGGGGTGGGACTTAAGTTTAGCCTGTACCAGTCCTACCTCTTAGTTCACGTAAAAGCTTAAAGAAGAATTCATCAAGAAGTCAGGCAGCTTTTTTCCTGTTCCTGCAGGTACAGTGGAGTTTGATACGAGACAAATATCCAGAACAACGCTTTCCTCTTGCTTATGTCCTATGCCACATTGTTGACTTTAGCATGATCATAGAGTATGCTGATTTAAATAGATTTAAATGGATTCTGTCCTATTTTACCCCTACCTACTTACCAGAACACGGCCCAGCTGGCCATGTTTTCTATGAACATTAAATGTAAGTGAAAATTATCTGCAAAAGACTATTGATCTGACCCTACTAAAAAGTGTTGTCCCATTCCATATGCATTCACTTTCTTAGAAATTTAATAAAGTAATTTGATTTCATTGTGATTATTTGTTAAATGAGACATAGATTTATTGAGAAACGTGGGGTATGGAGGATAGCCCTCTTGTCTAGCTGCTTTTAGGGTTTTTTTCTGTAATATGTAAAAACTGAACAAAAATTTGAACTTGTATATGATGAGAAACTCTTAGAGCAAGGCAAGGAAAGGAAACATCCTAAACCTCCTAAACCTTCTAAGGTAATGTGATAGAGAACTGTAACTTCCAATAACTTAACAAGGTTATTCATCAGGAAACAGACTGTCAGGGTCAGGTTGGAGAGCAGGATGAACAAGATTTTTCTGTCTTTACATAAGGCTAACTATAAGGCTGTCTCTGGGAAGAAAGCAAAATGTGGATTTTGCTGCTGAAATCTGACTGCATGACCAGTGCTTCCATTTTATCCCAGTAAACCTGAACGTTTGATCAGGAAGTGATATTTACACAGTACTAAGAAGCAGAACAGATCAGAAAGACTTCAGGTAATACCAGCTTGCCTTCTGTAAAGCACTCAATAGCCACCAACATTTTCAATACTTCCTGCTAAGTTGTGTAATGAATAAAATATCAGTTAGTGCTTTAGTTATGTCAATGCCACACAGGCTCAAAATGCATTAAATTTTAAAAATCTCTTTTAACCACTCATGTACAAAAAGTATCTTAGGACTTCAATGGAAAGCAAATATACAACATACAGTTTGTAGATCACTTAGATATTTGTACTCATACAAAAATGCTTTGCTGCTGAAATTAATATTAACTACTCATGAGTTTAAATAGAATATCTTTCTCAATTTGAACTTGGTAATTGAAATTAACTTATAAATGGAATATTCTGCTATAGACAAATTTATCTAAACATTTTTCTTTTTGTGGAAAAGATAAAGATAGTGTGAAAGACAAGAAGGAAGGAAAGAATTTATTGTTTAGAAAAGACAGATAAAATGCATTTCCCCATTCAAATCAATTCTTTTCTTCATCATTGTAAAAGAATTATATTATTCTCTGCAACTGGTGGATTTGTACTTTTCCATTTAAAAACAAAAAATAACTCAAAATATGTAGGATGTTTATTTCTAGGAGTGGTGATGTGCTGTTGAAACAAATGTATTGGGAACAGTTTATTAGAATGATAACAACTCATTTTTCAGTCATTTTTATTAGTTTTTGTCATAAAGAAGAAAGTTCTAAATCAATACAATTAGTCATTTTTATCCTATTATACTAGGAATTATCTACACTGTGAAATATTGGCCAGGTTTTTAGAAAAACCTCTATAGTTGTCACGACTATCAGATGCTCTCATAATTCATATGAAAACCTCCGTTCTGAATTCCAATTTGTAAAGAATTGAAATTTCTAAATATAATTGTTTTACTAGTTATTTTCTGCAGTCATAAGAAGTGAACTAAAATGTTTTCATGAACATAATTTAAATAATCTTTTGAGTGTTTGAAAGTCATTAATTTTTTTCCCCTCTCTCCTGTCTATCTACCCTTTGTCAGTGCTAATGTTGAAAAAATAGAGATACGAAAAAAAGGCTCTAAAGCAACATAATGAATGACTTTTACTTGCAGATAGCAAGACTTCCACAGGTTATATGTAGCTATCCACAGGCGCAGAAAACATTCAATTTTCCAATCCAGGGTGTTTTTCAGTATAGTGTCATTCCATTGATTTGGTCCTTACGTGGGCCATCTTTTTGAAAATGCACATCAAATAACCGGGTGTGCATGGTCTAATGCTGATAGAATTATCTCACACGACAATTCCTCATCCTCAAGTGATCTCCTCCTCATTCTAGAAATGTAACAACTGTGCAAAGTTGCTCTTTTATGATTTTCACTGATTCTTAATAAAATGGCATTAACCAGTAATGGAAGGTGTCTAAGATGAGTAAGTAGTTTCCTTTTTTCGGAGAGCAGACAGAAGACTACCCTTGTTGTGCAGTGTTGCAGAATGCAGTGCAGCAATTCTTCTGAGAATGAATCATATAATTTACACAGAAAAACTTACCATAATGTAACCTTCATAAATCAGCCTACCCACGTTTTTTCTCCCCTTGATATTGCTCAAGGCACTTTTCACTTAAAAATAAAATGGAAAGGCAAAGATACATAGTAGCTACTGTGAGGACAGTCAAAGAGGATTCATGGGGGAGAGGAAAAGTAACTGAGAACAAAGAACCTCATGAGAATAGTTGGGAGAAATGAAAAGTGTTGAAAGAAGGTTTTGGGAAGGAGGTAACAGTACCTTATGGATAGACAGCCGGAGTGAATAGGGAAGTTGAGTGGTTTGTTCAGTAGTCTCCATGATGAGATCCCTTCATTAGTGGTTTGTTTCCAACCACAGCTCTAACTCTGCCCACTTTAAGAAAATCTTCTCTGTAGCAACCCTTAATAAAGGAAGAAGCGTCGGTCCACCCGGCTAGGTGGGTCCGTAGGCGGGAGTTGTAGGCTTACGCGAGTTGTTTGTTGGCAGGAGGAGGTTTATTGATCGGCCCACAAGAGATGCGGACGAACCCGGGGTTGGTGGGTGAACTGGGTAGGAGGGGCAAGGGACGGGACTTATATAGAGGGTTGAGGGAAGGTACTCGAACAGAGGAGGGGCCTCAACCATATATAACAAGGGGTGGAGCATGCAAATAAGGGGGTAGAACATTACCAAACGTGGAAGGGAGCTGCACTGCGGCAACTGGGGACCAATAGGAAAAGAGGGGAAAGCCCGGGAAAACATGAGGGAAAGTCTGAGGGAAGACAATACGGGATTAAAGTTTTAAAACCTGAAACGCAACATAACAGTCCGTAACAGTTCATTAACGAAATAAACTTCTTTCTTCTTTCCATCACACTTCACATTCCTCGATTGACTCTTCGTAAATTCTTCTCCACTTTTTATACAGCTGAAGCTCCAACTCTCGCTCATCCTCCACACTACTCAGCATATGCTGTATCAAGCTATCATATTCAAATATTCCTGTAATGGTTATCTAGTAAACAGAAGAAATAGGAGTTTGACATAACAAGCTGGAGATACTTAACTACAGAAGCATCAGTCATGCAGTAGGGTATCAGAAATCCCGAGGTTCTTCTTTCTTGTTCTTGTAATTTTGGTTCAAGCAAGGTTATCTGCACCCATATCTATTTTAAAATCACTAACCCATTTTGTATGTATCAATATAATAAATTACGTATTCTGTCTGCACTTACTATATCCTGCTAAATTTGTAATTTTCAGGTAACATCTATTCACTTAGTTAACAGCGTAGCCTAGCATTGACAGTGCTTATGTTGAGTTTGCTAACACTTGATGGCTTGTCATATACAATGAAACCTTGATTTATGATGTCTTCCTTTATAGTATCTGTATGGGGAACGTTACACCCAAGCAAGCGACACTGAATAAAATTTTGTGCTTAGAAATGTCTTCATTTTTCTAAAGGAATTTTTTAAAAAGTACTTGAAAGGCTCTGAATATTCAGAGACAGACCAAAGTGCTGATGTGAGGGTCTGAAGAGCCACTTACATATTTATGCAGTTTTGTTTTTTTTCATTTTCAGAGCATAAATGAATTAGCACATTTAATGCCTAGATATTTTAAATTTATTTTTTTCTTTATGAATTACATGAGAATAAATACAATACATAAATACATAGAAAAGCTCTCCCAGGCAGCAGCAACAACTGCAAGGCCATTCTGGACAGCATTTTTCTGACTTATTTCCAGCCATGGAAAGATGGACAGATAGGTGAAGAATACAGAGTAATGCAGTTCCCTTTCACGTCACTTCTGCTTTGTTCTAGCTTTTGCCGATGGGGCTACGACAACCATGACATTTCTGCTCTGTTGTTCATAATGCTTCTGTGGGGTTGTTGCAGGCCACACAGTCTTGACTCGTGGAATTTTACTTAATTTAAATTACTTCCAACTAACATAATTAGTGATTCAGGTATAGAGAAAAGAAGACATAAGCAGTTAAACAAAAACATAGGGAAACACCTTTCCTCCCTGTCCCCCAGGCTCAACTTCATTCTCCGGCCCAGCATGGGTCAACCATGGGGTGCAGTCGCAGGGGTGTCCTTGCCCTGCTGTGGGTGATCATTCTTCCTCTTCTGGCCTGGAGTGCCTCCTTCCAAGAGTGTGTCTCCACTCATGTCCAAGCAATGTCCACTTTCATGTGTCTCCTCTTCCTTTTCCTGTTGCTCCTCTTGTATCTTCTCGTGTGCGCCCCATCCTTCGTGGCTGCTGCTCTTTCTTAAACACGTCTGAGCTGGTGTACTGGGGGGGTTCATGTCGGGCTGAAGTTTTGGCAGTTAATGGCCTGCTCACACCGGTGTCAGACTGGGGCTGGGACCATCCGGGACCAGGACAGGGAATTTTTTGGCCTCCTCCACACAGGTCACTCCTGAAGCACCCTGCCCCCTAAACCCCTGCCATTCATGTCCAAACCAAGGGTTGGTCATTCCTTCTTCCCCCACCCCCTGCTTTTTTATTTCTCCAGTCCTATGGGCAACAGGACTCTCCTTAGCACAAGGAGTGAAATTTTTTTCAAGTTATCACAAGATGTTAGAAGAAGAGGGAAGGGGGGGAAGAGTGAAGGAATATTCTTTTAACCATTAATATAATTGGGAAAAAATTGTGTCCCATTTAGGTTAAGACACAATAGTTTAATAGATAGACAGGCAGGCAATCTCTCTTTCAAAATAATAATAATAATAAAAAAATGCCACAAATCTAAGAAGATGTGGTAAAAGAAACAATATGGTTAATTGAAAAATTAAAAAGAAACAGTGCCAAATTTTCCATAGTTATAGAACAACATCTCATGCTAAAGAGAGATGAGTGACTGCTGTTAAGGGAACATGCTGGCAAATATATGTGTACAATCATTTTCTTTCTTTTGCTTTAGGGCTGTTGTCTTATAAAATCAATAAAGAACAAACAAAAATTTGCTTTTTAAGCTACATAAAAAGGTGTCTAGAGCTCAAGGGTAGAACAGTTCCCTTTGTAGTTATAAATCTAAACAAAACAATGTAACAAAATTTTTATAGCACCATTCAGCTGAGTTTCTGGGTTTTTTTCCTTTAATGTGGAAAAGGCTTTTGTAAAAACTACAATTCCCTTCGGGTAGGCTAAAATTCTGTAAAATATTTAGGGTCTCTTTCCTTTTCTGCAGAAGGCAAGTACAGAAATATATTTCACGTGGGTGTATGGAGATTTACACAAAGTGCTCTCATTAACACTAATGGGAACATAAATAGCTGTGTGCCAACTCTCTCTTAACATATTTCAAACCAGTGCAGAATAAACATCCATGTCAAACACCAAGGGAGATGCATCTAGATTCAATAAAGAGGGAAGTAAATGTTTTCCATAGCCAGAGTTTGATTCATGCTAAAGTGAAAAGTGGGGTTAAACCATGCTGCGGAAGTTTGAGCTCAACTTGCCATTTCAGAGGCAAAATACCCTGAACGTAAGTAAAGCTTATAATTCCAAATCAGAGCTACAGCAGTTTTTATACAATGTGCTTTGCAGAGGTTTGTTGGTAGTGGCTTTCTGATTGCTTGCTCATTTGCTTGCTAGGTCAGATGGACCTTTATATGCATGTGTACACTCACACATGCACACGTTTTACTTGTAGTGAGGTTGGCCTCTATATTCAACTAGAGAGATTCACTTAGTGAAGAGTCCATTAGAAGAATGACAAATTGTAAGGGTAGATCTATTTTTAGGAGGCAGAAGAGTTCAAACTTCTGCTGTCTGGGAAACAGTGTCACCTCCAATAAGATAAAATGATTGATGCTGCATAAAGGGGGGACAGGGATTGCAAGAATTGCCAAAGCCAGCTTTGCAGTTCTCAGAAAATGAGAGCTTTCCCCTTCCACTTGACACTTCCCATGCTGTAAGTATTGTTTCACTAAAGGAGAAACAGATTAAATTCCAGCTGCTGTCGGTTCTTAGCCAGGTCTGTTGAAGAATGTGGCTTTTGAAACGCTGTATCAATACTTCCCTTTCATTATTACCAAAGCAGGCTTAACTGTCTTTGATGTCTTCTTACCAGCATCATTACAGTTTTCTACAACCAGTGAATAGTGGGCTTTATTTAAGGTCACGTTGAAATTCTGAGATGGAATTGCAATGCATTGGGGGACTGGATTGTTCATTGTTTATAATACCTTCCTTTTTTTGCAGTCTGTATCGAAACCAAGTGAAAGAATGGCTTCAATTTTCTTTCACAAACACAGACCAAGTTATTAACCTGGACCATTAGATTTCATAGGGTGAAAGCCAGCTCAAACATCTGTCTTTTGCTTGTCTGCAGGCTTAGCTTTGCTTGGGAGGAAAAAAAAAAAAGGAAAAGCTGATGAATCAGTTATAGACATGATGCTTTGGCAGACAGTGTACTACATCTACAACATTTTATAAGTGAACTTTTGCCATACCCTATTGATCAACATATCACATTTTTTTGTGTGTCCAACATCTAACGATAGCAGGGTAAGGTGGAAAATTTCTCTCTAAACACTATATATACAGGAACAGGGGGTATTGCACTCAAGTTTGTGCACACTCTTTTGGGAAATCAATCTTAACAAAGAGAATATATTTAATCATCCACTCTTGTGGTATTTGTACAGTGTTGCTGCCCAGTTATAAATCAAGTGTATCACTTCTGCTGCTCTGCTAATGTTAACAAACTAACAGATAATAAAAACAGTAACAGCAAAGCCCACAGAGCAATAACAATAAAACTGTTAGTGTAAGTTGTTTTCTATGTTCCTTCCTGGCTATTTGGCTGGAATAGTTTGGAAAAATTTTATGCATAACACACAAAATCTTGCTTTTTATAAATTCTGTGTGCAATTCTAACCCACATTGTGAATTCAAGCAGACATTTGCTGATGATTACATGTCATATATCACATCCTATGTCAAAGTACAGCTATAGGACAATCAAAAAATACTGAAAAATGAACGAATGCCTTAAAGACTGCATATGCTGAAAAGACCTGTAACAAGCCAAATTAAATTGTCTGCCTACAAGGTGGTAACACATATTTCTCAGCAGAAAGGAGCAAAGTAGAAATTATGTTTTAAAAAGATACACGATCTCATAGTTTTGGATAAACCTATTAACACTGGAGCTGAACTCTCAAAAGGTTCCCTTGTGAGGGAAGAAATGATAAATTCTCTTCAGGGGAATCTTAAGCCTCCAAAACCAATGATAAAGAAAGATGAAAAAAATTCTGAGGCTATGTGGACAGAAAAACAAATTGGAGGTAACATTTAGGCAAGTGGGTCATCCTGTTAGAGTGGTAGTTTGCACATCTTCAAAATTCCCTAGGAAAACAAAGCAAGATCCTGTCTAGTTCACTTACGTTCTACCTAAACTGGAAAGAAGCTCCAAAGCCTAGGCAATGAAATGGCTTCTTATTTCTCAGTGCTAATATTGCTGTTAGGAGAAACTTAGTGGATGATTTCTCAGTTTCAAATTTTTCATACTACTTATAATAGCTACTCATCAGAGTTAAGCACGTCACAGAGTACTATGTGGTGTTGGGGGTCCGTCTCTGTCAGCACGCTGGGAAGATTGATATGTGGATTCAGCACTAGTTTGGGCATCTGTGGGCTGTGGATTGTGAATCACAACTGTACCTTTTTGATTGTGGACGAAGACAGAGAAAAATGTCTGCCTGCTGTTAAATTTCTCTGGATTAGTATCTTGTAATATTCAGAGTCTGAATCAAAGTAGAAGACTGCTGGGGAACTTTCAGTGGTTTTGTGACATTTATGAATAACTCATAAACATTCTAAAATACTTTGCTGAATTTCAGCCTTGTGCAGTTTCATTTTTGGAGAGTTATGAACTCGATTTCCTTTAAGTTATTATTTGTTATGTTCTTATTTCTTATACAAACTTTGACCAAACAGGATTGTGTACAAAAAAGCACTTGGAAAAAGGCATAAAAGGATCACAGCTAAAGGACAACCAAAATGAATAGGCAGATGGCTGCCTATGCTAACACTGACCAGTATTATCCACTTACTGGAAGTTAAAAATCCCCCCAATGTTTTAAAGACATAGAGAAATCTGTACTTATATATACTGTCTTTGGCCAAAAATTTGTAGACTTTGGAATTTACTCTCAACACAATTAATTATATATCGGGATGTGGGACATGAGCCCTACTTTCAGTAGTGGCTGATGACTACCTGTAATGGTTTAGATCCGGCTTTCCCACCGAATGCTCAGACCTTACAGTTTGCAGCCTCTGTTCGCCCCACCCCCTCTATAAACACAAGGGAAAGGGGGAAGGAAGAAGCTACTGAAACACCGAAATGGCCAAACCAAATTTGTATAACAATATATACATGTATTTACACTGATATACAATTAGAAGACTTTGTACACAAGAAAAGAACAAGAATCCCAACCACCTCCTCCCCTCACCCCCAAAGGGAAAAGGGAAAGGCCCCCAAAAAACAGATATCCACAGTCAAAACCCGGAAAAAACTAACTAACAAAAGAAAATCTTACTACTCTCCTCGAGATAGTAGAGTTGCACCAAGCAACTGCCGGCACTCTCAGCCTCCCAAGGTCCACAAGGCCTCACTCCTCCACACAAGCAGAACCAACACGCTGTCTCACAAAAAGCTCCCAGTTTCAATTAGCAACCTGCAGGAGAACACCTGTCTGCCATTAAAAGCTGATGGGGA
>JANXJC010000008.1:1849745-1863279 GCA_027564655.1 Leptodon cayanensis | reverse complement strand
CAGACAGCCTAAAACCCAGGCCTCCAGTCCCCCTTCTTATTTATGCATCTGGGTCACGTGAAAAATTGTATGGAATATTAGGAACATGACCATTTCCTTGGTTGTACCCCGGTTGCTAAGGAAGGCCTAGAACCAAAACCACTACACTACCTCATCACTACTGGTAAGTCAACAGAAAGAGACTCTACAAAGAGGACAGAGGAGGGAGAACAGCCTTCTACGCTGCAAAGCTATTTACTGTCTTCCTTATGAGATGCTTATGCAAGTGAATTCTAAAGCTTGTGTTCATGAACCTACAATCATTTACTGTATATCTATCCAATTTATTTAAGTAATTTTAGAAACTTCATAAAATTGCTAGTGACTTTATTTTCTTCCTATTGACCATTCAATTATTCACTTCCATGGCATTGCATGGTTTGGACCTGCTCCAAATAAAGATACTGTCATAAGTATAGCTAGGTCATTTCACTGAGAAGGACAACAGAAACGTGTATATAAGATCTTTTGCACACTCCTCTTGTATGTATTAATTCAATTAAATTATTTGTGCAGTTCTATGAAATATAAAATCTAAAAGTCCATCGTGATTTTTGCCTTTAGTGTCTGATTAGCAATGTTACAAATCACCGCACTGAAAATTAATGAGCCCCAAATGACCCTATTTAAATCAACACCTTTTTTTTTTTTTTCTTTTAAATATCGGGATAAGGATGAAAAATAAAAGGTGTTTTAAAGTGTTTTCTGCATTTTTTTTCTGGACAGTTTTTGTTGTGTCTTTTTCTTGGAATACATAAAAGAAGTATCTCACAAATATTTTGAGACAGAATAGAAGATTACAAATATTTCATAGAGACAGAGGTCAATTTATAGGGAAGGGAAGGTTAACTGTTACATTAAAGCGATTCCCCAAGGACTTTTCCATTATTAAGTTTCAAAATACAATATAAATTATGCACTAGGATATAGGAATCACAATTACACAATATCATCCATTTACAACATTAAGGCCTCAATAACACTATTATATAGTTCAGTTTAAGCAGGGGAAAACACAACTCTTCTAGCACTTCTGGAAAAAAAAAAAGTAATTTTAGGAACACTAATATAGATACCCTAACTAGGTAATATTTCTTATGTACTTGAGAATTTTTATATTCAACTCATCTGAAAATAACAGAGTAAGTTTGGCTTCATGATAATAACATCTGGATTTGGAGTTAGATATTATGTTTGTTTGTTTTTAAAGAGGTAAGAGATGACACTAATTAATAAAGGTTCCTTTTAAAAGACACATTTGCTCACTGCTGCAATACTTGACCTGGACTACAAATGAAAAAGATAAATTTCTTTTTTATAAAATACTGCTGATCAATAAAACCATAGACACTGACTTTTTTTGATCTTTGGTTTGGTTTTTGTTTATTTGGTTTGGGGTTTTTTAATTCTCTACATTTTGAAAAGAAAGTACAGACATTAATTAATGAACCAGTTTCTCTGGTGTTCTTTGCTGGGTTCTTTGGTGTTCCTTGCTAGCACATCTATAAAAACATCTTCTCAGTATTTTGGATTTACCAGTGGGAAATGGTACCATCTAAGTTCAAGAATCAAATAATGCAAAAATAGAGTCTGTTATAAGTTTGGAAGATTAATCAAATGATTTCCAACATCATAAAGTATAGTTTGACTGCAGGAGTTAAATTTAAGCTTACGACATCAATACAGTTGTAAAGAGAAAGTGCTCTAGCAAATTTATATTGGTGCTCTTGGAAAACGGGGATTTTAGAATTATTGCCATCTCACCAATGTAATTCCTTTCAAATTGCCAGTTACAAAATAGCTGTATCCTATTCTACGACACAAGACTACCCTTAGCACACAGTATTTTTCAAGCTAGGTGAAATCCTAGGTCAAGAATGCTTACTGTACTATATTCTTATTTTAGCCATTAAAGGTCAGAGTGAGAGCACGTGTTTATGGTGACTTTGTGAAGGTGATAAGGCTGCAGCCACAGCCAACCTGAAAGAGGTCCACATTTCTTTATTTAAGCCTGATGTAGAGCTCATTCATCTCTTTTCTCCAGGCAGCCTTGGTTCAATATTGCAGAGTAAAGGCATTATGCTTCACAAACTTTAGCTGGTTTCTCATTGATCAGTGACATTAATATATCTGTGTATGACACACACAGCAAATGAATACAAATTTGAACTTGAACAAATTTGTCTACTGTGGTGGACTCTGAAACACTGAATATCTGTGCTGTAAAGTAAAGCTGATTAAGATTTCTGCACTCATTTTTGTTAAAATGTGTTTTTACCTTCTCTCTCCTTTTTTATTATGTAAACTGGTTTTAATTACAACAGTATTTTTAGTATGGTATGCCTTGGGAAAGAAATACACAAGTTAACAAGAAATTATGAGATTATATTAGGAAACTTTGGACAGTTAGTTGTGTTTCTTTATTACTGAAGACAGAAAAACAACAGCAAAAATAGACAGAAGTTTGAACAGCCAATACATATTGGGTTTTGTTATCTGAATCTCTTTTGTAGTGGGCATAGTTCCTACTATTCTATCGCTGATGTCTAACAATCTTTAACGTATATACCTTTGAATTTTCTTTTTTGAGTATGGAAGTAGTTTTTTCCCCATTTTACTCATTTGCAACTGAGGTAACTGTCCCCAGGCTTCGCAAAGTCTTCATGGCTAAGTACAGGAATCAAGATGTCAGAAATGAGGGGTTTAAAGTAGGAACAATCTTTCCCCGAGCTCAAAAATTCCAAATTTCTTTGACTATACTGCATCATGGTTTTGCAGAATATGCCTGTGAAATGACTTGGAGACACTGCACTCAGTCCTCCCAAAGAACTAGGACCTTTTGTTAGCAGAGTTTCGGAAGAGTGAAGTTAGCTCAAAGTCTTTATGAACCTTAATGTGAGGAATGACTTTAGTTATGAAACATGGCTTTGGACGGTCTCAGGAGTCATATTCCTAAATTATGTAGTCCAGTACTGAAGGCAAAGGAAAAGACTGTGGCTAAATCGGACAACCAGAAATATGAAGAAAGAACATGTAGATCAAGGTTGACTGGGAGAAGTGACATAGATCAGGTTAATAAGAAAACCAAAGTTTTCCAAAAGTAATAGTGAAACCTAACTGGCAGGCAAATATAACATCTCTGTTAATGTCAATACACCGTAATGAAGCAAATGAGTTAAAAGAACTGTGAAGACTGGAAGGCAGAGTACACTGACAGGCATTTGTTCAAACAGTGATAAAACCTGGCACAAGAGACAGAAGAAATTCAAGCCATTACAGTGTGCCAATTCCAGCTATGTTCCGAAAGTACAAGAAGCAATGAAGGCACACCACTCAAACATTGCCCTTTGGAGAGCTGGAAACAGCTTTTGCACTGTTCTTCAGGAGGGTTGCTCTCTTTTATGATGCGCTAAGGCAGCAGTTGGGACATAAGAGCTAAAAATCCTGACACACAGCAATCTAGGTCCCCTGTGGGACAGAGCAGCAAAGCAACAGGCTCAAGGCAGTCTCTTGGAATTTGGTCTCTACAGAGTTTATAGGTAAAGAATAGTTGTAATAACAATGAAATGTGAGTGTTGGAGTGTTTTGTTTTGCCTTGTGTATTGCACAGATAACCATCCTGAAGCTACCTTCTATTAATTTTTAAAGCTTATTCTTGTTTTTAATAACCCAGAAGACAGAAAGATAAACCCAAAATATCTTAGCTTCTAAGGGTTTGGGCATTTGCAACACATCCCAGCATTTTCAAGATGCAAAGGAAAACAGGGCACATTAAGCTGTATGTGACACCAGATTGATCATGAAGAGGTTCCAAAAGGAATCTTGCCAGATTTGCCCCAGAGATGCATTAATCAGACACTAAAAAACAGGTTGAAAGGAATACAGGGAATACAAAGGAGGAGGCGCATAAATTGGAAGTGACTGATAACAACTGATTTTCACTATCAAGAGTCCACCACGATTAGGAGTTTCCACCAAATTTCACCCTCAAAACAATTGCACTCTCTTCTCCAATTTGATAAGGCCACTGGCATTTTTCTGCTTCTTACTTAACTTCTCACCTCTTGCTCTACTGATAATACGCTGTGCAAGAGATCTGCCTGATGAATGCCTGCAGCAATGTGTTCTGGAACTGAATTGCTTTTGTAAATCTTTTTACTAAAATAAAATGAGCAGCAGGATGTTTGTCATTTCAGCTGTAACAGAATAAATATTTTATCATCTCTTCTGCAAAAGCTCATCTGTAACTCAGTGGGTTTACAGAACAATTTAAAGAGTAAAAGTGTTTAATTCACTTTAACTTTGATTACATTGCATGGCCTATTGTATTGAAACCTTGAAGCAATTTGTGAATGGAGTTTGCTTAAGATACTGTATGATTTCAGGCTAATTTTTATTTACTTTCCTTAGGTAAACTGCCACCTTTTTCAGATGGGTGCACAAAGTGTACATAAGCAAAATAAGACTATCTTTGCAAGAATTTCCGTCAAAAGAATATTTACAGTTTTGTAAGGAAGGTATTTTTTTTCTCCCCTTTTTCTTAGAACCTCTCGAAAGCATCAGAATTCAGTATGCAAGTGATAAAACATTAATGAAAAGGCATGCTGAAGTATTTGAAGTGGGGAAAACAATCACTTCACTTCTCATCAAACATGCGGAGAGTTTAATCTGGCGCCCTTTAATAAAGATAGGAAAGAATTTTATCTAATTATGATGTCCCTCCCAAGTCGTTAGAGAAACACTCAGTGAAGGTCAAGATTCAAGGAGCAGAGCTTCAGGCCACATCTTTTGCTGACCTTGAACACTGCAGGGAATTAAGAGCACTACTGCTTCACAGGACTTTGATTTGCAGCATCTTATTCCCAATAGTACCAGTTTGTGCCAAGAAAAAACATGTGACCTGCTGAAGAGCAGTAGAAATAATAAGCAAAATGAAGCATAGGTATGATGAGGACAAATATGAAAATAAAAAAGAGCAACATGGTTTGTTTTATCCTGTATCTAATGGTGACATTTATCAGGGAGAGGCAACTGAAATGGCAGAGTGAAAGGAAGAGTTTTATTTTGTAATAACGTTTCACATAATTTTTCTTTCACTCCAGAAGAAAAATAAATAAACAAATAAATAAATAAGTAAAAGTTGAAAGGCAAGAATAACTGGTTTCATTATTCAAGAAACGTTGTGTCTTTGTACAAGTCTGCAGCTAGAGGTTTGCTTAAATAACTCTCATGGCTGACAATGTCTTGGTAAAAATGCAAGTTTTAATAAACTACAAAAGGAAGAATTTAAAATAAGAACCTTACATATAAAGGTAGATGAGAGACCCCCAACTTATAGCCCTGTAATTATAAGATGTTGATACCATGAAACATTTTATATCCTGGTACTCAAATCTCTTAAAGTTATTTTAAAATTGTCTCTTCCTCTGTTCTGTTTTGCCTTGGCTCGCCTTGCCTCACTTCACCTCGCCTTGCCTTCTTCTGCCTTGCTGGTGTCTAATAGCATTGACACTTATTGTCTGTAAAATCACACCTGCTCAAGTGACTGTTGTTCATCCTTCCTGATCACGAGGTCCCTCCATTCTTTGTACAGATCTGGGTTTGGTGCTTACTATACAACCTCTGCCTGGAGGAAAATTCACTCCAGGTCTGCTTGGCGTAAAGTGCTACTATTTAAGTGTCAGTGTGACAGATGAGGTGGGAGGCCAAATGCTATCCTCATTTATGATGGTGAGAACAGAATCAATCGCTCTAATTCCAATGTAGGGCACATCAAATCCCTACAAATAATCTTAATTTAGAACGCAGTAACAAAATCTGTGAGATTATATATTAGTTTCTTCTTTATTATACTTTAATTTCACAAGGGAAAAGGGTCATATCTGAAAGGGAAAGAATAATATATAAATCCTATACAGATCTTAATAGTAGCTTTTGGTTTATTTCTGTATAGCTTAAAAGCTAAAAAAGCTTGTTTCTTGTTTTGTACCATGAAAATGTATGATTAAATTTTGCAATATGTGTATATAGATTATAGCTTGCTTTCTTTGGCTCCCAAACGAACCACACCTGTGTTGTTTTGTTGTTTACTTTGCTGTTTTCCTTCTTTCTTTCTTTCTTTCTTTCTTTTTTTGTTTTGTTTTCTTTCATTTGCGTGCTTCCCAGGAAAACCTAACTGGGAGTTTCTCTAAGTTCAAGAGAAGACTGACTTGGTTTTTATTCTCTCTTTCATGATTACATGAAGACCCCACGGGTTCCATCTGGGCTGAACCATCTTAGCTGAAGACAATCCATTACAAACTTTTGCTAATTGCCTTTTAAGCTCTCAAGAGTCTGTCTTAAATTGCTCAGTCCCAAAAGGGAAGGCCAGAAGTTCATAAAATCTTACAAACTCTGCAGTGTTTTATACCCACAGCAAGTCTGGGAAGATGCCTTTTTTTCGTTTGCCATTTGCAGTATGGAAGCAAAGTTTCATTTCCCCCCACAGCTCTTTTGTCAATTTGACTACATTAAAACTATATTCGCTTCCCAAAACTGTTATACCTGAATCACATAATGGCGATGAAAACTGCAAGACAGAGTTGAAAGCTACTGTACCTCTTGGTTTGGAATCGATCTAAATATTACCCACGTGATTGCTTGCACTCCAACATAACAAAGTTTCTCTTCACAGAGAATTAAGGTCAAGTACAGCTTAAAAAAAAAAAGTTCTATGTAATAATTGAATGCAACAATGCTAAAATCACATATTTCTGGTATTTAGGTTCTTCAGCTTCTTAAAGTTACAAAGTCTCCAAATGAGAGACAGAGCTCTGGTAAGACAGGTGACAAATACATAATGGAAAGGGACAAATACACTTACAAAATAAAAGGAAGGATTGAATGAATTGTAAATTAAAAGCACTGTATAAACACATAACATGAGTTTTCAGTCCAAAAACTGAGCTAAATTGACTCATATTACCATTCTTACTTGTAGACGTGGAACTGAGGCAAAGAGAGATTTTGGCACCAAGTTGGAAAAATACTTGAAAATTTTCTTAATTTAAAGCATACTATGTAAACATGTCAGATTAGATTGGATTAAATATAGTAAAGGTTAGGAACATTCCTTGAGCACAGAACATTCTTAAAGGCTCTTGAAAGGGGATTACTTATTTAGCTCTTCCTCTTGGCACCCACCTCCAGCTTGTAGGAACTCTGAACTCACCTTCTGTACTGCAGTACAGCCTTGAAGAGGTTAACGAACAGAGGTCCTTCGTTTACAGTCTTTAAATTCCTATAAGTATTTAGGAGCTCTTCTCAGAACATGTCCAAAAATGTTTCAAATGCTTCAGCTTCTCTTCACCTGATCTCCACCACCTTCCTTTAAAACAAACAGTGCCTTGCTTTTGTTCCCTCACGCCTCATGCATAAGTCCCCTCAGAAATCTTTATGGGATAAAAGTTCCATTTCAGCTAACTTATGTCCAAAATGGCAAGAGTATGTGACAGAGGTTTGTAATCCAGTTTTTATCTCATGCAGATGTTTGTTCTGTAGAGTCAACCTTGCTATTAGTCAATGTATATTTAATTATTTGCTCCACAATGGAACACCTTCAAGACCACTTACTGTGGCAGAAGATGTTACGGACTCATGAAAAAGTTAAATTTCTTCAAGCAGAAGAAGAATCTGGACCTTACACACTCAGAATAGCAGTCTAAAACCTGAAGTAAAAGGCACTGAAAGAAGCAGCAGCAGCCTATACTGTAGTTAATTTTTCAAATTAAATATCAGGATTGTTTAATTACACACACACACTTTCTAAATCAAATTGTTAAATAACTGTCCAGCACTGCACTTAGAGCTATGAATCCAAGTGAGGGCACTCATGTCACCCAAAGAAAGATGATTAACACTCTTCAGTATTTCTTTCTTCTTTATCTACTTTATGTAGTAGTGCACTCATTGTTCTGGGCTTTAACAGTCATTCACAAGATTCTTAATTCATTCCAGCAGGCTTCATCAGATGATATCTGTTATAATTCCTTGAATTGTGCTGTTCTACTGAGTTGGTGCTGCAAGAAGGAGAATAATCTCTTATCTGCTTGTATCAGTGAAAAAACTCATACTAACCCTGTTTTTGTAAACGAATTTTTCAGATGTGAGTATCTTCTTATGCATTGCACAGGAAGACAAGACACTAACTTAAGTTCTGAGAATTCCCCTGGCTGCTTCATTCTAAAGCTAAGTATTCCAAGCAGCAATGCTAAAATCTCTATGGTAGAGCCATCCATACACTAAAGAAACAAAATATTTGTTAAATGAAACTTTTTTGGAAGGTTAGACATATTTTTCTAGCCTGGTAAGAGGTAATAGAATAATACTTATTTCTATAGTTACCCTTGTACTTCTACACTCTGTCTCTTAGTGGCCAACAGTGTTCAGAGCCACAGAACATCTACTGACAACCAGACAGGGCAAGAAGTCCACCTTGATACCCACCTTCAGCACTCTACGTTTCCTCCCATGCTTTTCCTCCATATTGCCGTGTTCTGCCTCACACAGTGCCTGTCCCTACCTTCACTTATGCATGACACTTTAAAAATGTTTCAGATACCCAAATATTGATTTTGAGAACTATCTTAAATGTTCTAAGAAACATCTATAAGAGGTTGCCAGGTAAGCCACAGGCTGTGCCTACTTCATGCTCTATGCAGGCAGTTTAGAATTGTTCTCCACATGTTCTGTCATCACATAAATCAAATATCTCTGGAAGGACTAAATTCTATTAATGTTTTCACACAACTACTAGTTTAGTTGCACAGCTGCTAGCTGTGCATGTACAGCTACATGCTCTTAGGGCACAAAAATTCACACGTCCATCCCCTTGAAGAGGTTCTACATATCTATGCACATTATATACACCTGTATATGGGCTGGATTAAGAGAAACAGTGCCTATATGAGCCATACAAAATAAAATTTAGCATAACTTAGCATAATCAAGGTCCAAGAGAAACTTTTGGTTCTTTATGTGTAAGTTGACATCCATAGCTCTACATCCATCACCAAAGCTGATCATTCACCTTAAAGAAGTGTTGCTGTTTGATATGTTTCTTTTTATGCTACTTATATTAATTTGATATCAGTCTTTTTTTGAGTAATAGCTTTTATAGAAGTTAGCCCAGAGTTAAAGAATCACATTCTGATGAGAATGCTGGTATGCCTCTGTGATGTGATAAGCTAAAAGTTATTTTTTTCCATTTTTTTGCAAACAGTTGAAATCGTGCTTTCTACTTGTAAAAGTGTTACTAATTTGTTAATGCTATGAATAATGATCTTTCCAAGTTACAAAGCCAAGACCCACACAGACTGGCACAATTGTTGATTCTGTGTTTTCAGACACAAAAAAAGAATCTGCTTTGTCAGAGTATTGATAAATCAGAGGTTTGTTTCTATCTCAGTCTATTGTTTGGCATATACAATAGGCAGAATAGAATGAGTTAAATATATGATGTTTTTATTTGCTTGCCATTGTTTCTTACAGAACATTTATAACAAGCTCTTTGGGACTCCTTGTAATGGTGGAGAAACAATTTGTTTTGGGAATTAATTTGTTGAATAGGAAATACTTCCAGTTTGCTTTCCAAGCTATAATGACGTGACTGAATTCAGAAGTGCCCTTGAAAATCTGCAATGTGGAATGGCATATACACAACACATTTATTCTATATAGTGCCAAGGAAGCTACTAACAACAAATAAATACATGCTGTTTTTCTTAATGTATTAACTGGTACTGATTTTGATTTCATTTTCTCATTTTATTTCACCTCTGATATACCATTAGCAGTAACTTGCTGAGGTCTCAAGTCACCACAGAATTTAAGCACGTGCTGGGTTTTTAGCACAATGAATACAGCTCTGCCTGTTTAGGCTGATGATGCTCTGAGGTGCTACTCTGTTATGCTTTGCATTTCCTATGCAGCCCTTGAATCTTCCTGATTCTTTAAATCAGTCTATTAATTCTGGTTTCTGAGAGCTCAGGTCCTATCTTATGGACAATTAGTGATCAGTGATAAAGAAAAGCCAGTCTTTCCCCTTTACTTCCCTCACCCATGGCATTAATAAGCCAAATTAATAGCTTGAACTGAAGAAAATTAAATATCACCACCTATTTCTGTAGGGGGGTTGCTGTGTGCTTTAGCTCTCTGAAAATCTAACCTACACAGTCCTTGTTAAGTACTAAGTATCAATGCTGAGTCAATTAATGAAATAGTTGTAAGTCCCTAAATATATGATCAATATTAATGATCTACCTATATTTTTAAGCAGAAAACAAAACATCTTCTACTTTGTGAACTTTTGAATTGTAAAAAGTCGGAGGCATAGGATCTTTAGCAAAATAAAGGAAAAAAAGTGACAAATGATATTACCATTGATACAAATCGAGGAAGTAGAGGAAAAACAGTGGCACAATTCAACTCACTTCTCCAAGATCTACATTCAGGTCTTTAGTCATATAAAATTGCTAGGAAAAATCCATCAATCAAAGGTCAGCCTGCTAGCTGGGGGGGGGGGAAGCCATTATGAAGGAAACAATTTATTCAGAAGATTTAATGGTATCTTAAGGTCTGAAACATACAAAAATTAATAACTTCAACAAATAAAAAAAGAAGTTCCACTTACAAATATTAACTTACCTGCAGCTTCCTTACCCTTGCCATCAGCTTTTCTATACACAAGAAAAACAATAGTCTAGTTTCTCTAGAAGAAAATGTGTAGTTCTTTAAATTCACCAAACTTAATTTCAGGATGCTGAAAAGAAAACCTTTTCTATGCTATCATCTAATTGGTAGTGCTATTTCTCTTGAAGGCAGGCATTAGTTTAGAGAGAGGGAGATGGGGATATACCACAGGTCCTTGATCCTGCAAGAAGATTCCTGAATTCCCACTGACTTTGTCATTTTCTTTCAGGAGCGTTGAAACTCTCATTGGGCACAGTAGGCTCCACGGGATACTTGTCACTCTTGTGCTGCATTTCAAGTTTCAGATGTCTGTATTTTCCATATTAATAGTTTCCCATATAGGAGGGAGGTTACTGTATGCACTAAGCTACAGGCTGGCAACCCCCCAAGGCTCAGTCCAAGGGGGAAGAACTTGGCCTTGAGGCTATGCTCTGATGTTTATATCAAAGTGATGTTGACACATAACGAAAGCAAAAGGCAAGAAATTTACCAACAAATAGCTGCTTTGAAAGCAGCTTGGGTTGAATCATGATGTCTTTGTTCTCCTCTGTTCAGCAAGCTGGCAACTTGACATAAGGGGCGTTGCCTGGTACATTTTGTTCTTGATACTTGTACACAGAAGAGGACAGGAACTTGTCTTTGACTACATCTACATCTCTGCTGACAGTTTCAGCCATAGTGCAAGCATTCATTATCCTAGCAAAAATTTATTTCCAAAATGCTTTCTCCAAAATTCCTATTGGTCTGGTCTTTCAAACATCATTACTACGTTCATCCAAATAACAAGAAAATGGAGATATAAACACAGCCTTTTTTTTTTTTTTTTACACATATAATTTTACTTACCTCTCTCCCATCTTCAATGTAGTTAGTCATGGACTTAAAAGCAAAATAAACGCATACAATTCCTGCATGTAGAATACTTTGCATATTATAAATAGCATGTTTTAAGTGTATTTAAATATAAATTTTTATTTTAGTTTTATGTTTCTTACATTATTACAAGAATGTCTCTTTTTATTTAACCTAACCTCTTGGAAGTTTGTTTTGAGAAAACATTAAATTGATATGTTTCTAGGAAGTTGTTATTCTTGAAAGTAGGGTGTTTGACTGCTAATATCTGCCAGTACAATACCTAATAGCATTCAAAGAGCTTTCAGATGAGCAATAACTGCTGAATTCATTCTGTACACCATACAGAGGCAGCAACAGGAAAAAAGTTGCTTCCTGAGATAGAAATAAATTGCCTTTGACTTGTCTTAGCTTATCTCTGTAGACATGTGGACAAACAGAGGACTAGGCATGGGTTTGTTCTCAGGGTTTCCTTTAGGAAAATCTAAAATTGATCATAAAGTTTGTCTTTCCCCACACTGGGTTTCTTTCTCTCTCTTTCCAGTTCAGCACTGACTTTAGTAGAACTGGCTTTTCTGAATCAGCCTCATGTTCTGTCCAAAAGGCCTCCAAATAATTCACATTTTCTAATTATCACAGTGATGCAAGAGGCAGTGTGTGAGTATTATTAAATCTGTATATCAATAAATACTTAAAGGTATACTTTTATATCTTTGTAGTCATATATATCTACACAGCTTAAGTAAATTGAACATATGCAAGCCTATGAGATCAGGTAATATGTCCCTGAAGGTGTTGAGGAAGTTGGCTGATGTCATTGTGTGTCTGCTCTCTGCATCTTTTACAGGTCATGGCAATCAGACGAGCTTCCCAATGACTGAAATAAAGCAACACCACTTCTATCTTTGAGAAAAGCAAGGACTATTTGGAGAGCTACAAGCTCATCAACCTAAACTAGATCTCTGGAAAAGTTATGGATAAAATCCACCTGGAAGCCATGTCCAGGCACACATGAAGAACAAGATTGTGGGTAGGAACAGAGATCAAGGAATTACTAAGAACAAATCATGTCTGACCAATTTGTTTGTCTTTTATGATGAGATTCTTGGCTGCCTGAAGGGGAGAGAAGCGGATGTTGTACACATTGACTTTAACAGGGTCCTTGATGTGATCTTGTGTAGAATCCTTACAGCCAAATTGGTGAGGTATAGACTGGATAAATGGACTTCAAGGTGAGAAAAAAACTGAGTGGTCCTCCTGATTTTATGATGTGATAGCACACAGTTTTTAGTGGCACTTCTCAGGGGGCCATACCGGGGTTAATATAGTTAAACATCTTAAAGCCTTGTACAATGGGACTGAATGCACCAAGCCATGCCAAGCTGTGGGCAACTGCTCTTCACTGAGATCTTGACAGGCTGGAAAATGGTCTGAAATAACGTCATAAAGTTCAACAAAAGCAAATGCAGTTTTCTGCTAGGGACAGGTGCAACAGTACTGCATTTGGGTGCTAGCTGGGGAAAAAAAAAAAAGGCAACTCACTGGTGGGGTGGGGGGAGAAGCAGAAAAGGTCCTGACACTGTGTAAGCCCTGCTCAGCAACAGCTAAAACATCCCTGTCTTATCAGCACTGTTTTCAGCACAAATCCCAAACATAGACTCATATCAGCTACTATGAAGAAAATTAACTCTAGGCCAGCCAAAACCAGCACAACGTGTCTCAAAGAGGGAAAAGGATCTTTGCACAGGAGTTAGCAGGGCTCACTTAAAGAGCTTTAAACCAGATTTGACGGGGGAAAGGGATAAAACCAGGCTTGCTAGAGATAAGCTTGGGGGCAACACACCAATGTTTGAGGGACAGTGTGTTAGCAAGATCCTTCAGTCTGCCATCTCAATGGAGGTAGGGGATGGAGATC
>JANXJC010000008.1:1806077-1848463 GCA_027564655.1 Leptodon cayanensis | reverse complement strand
GAAAGGCTGCAATAAGGTCTCCCTGGAGCCTTCTCTTCTCCAGGCTGAACAACCCCAACTCTCTCAGCCTTTCTTCATAGGAGAGCTGTTCCAGCCCTCTGACATATTTTGTGTCCCCCCTCTGGACACACTCCAACAGATCCATGTCTTTCTTGTGCTGAGGACCCCAGTGCTGGATGCAGTACTCCAGGTGGGGTCTCAGGAGAGCAGACTAGAGGGGCACTAGTCCTCCCTCAAACTGCTGGCCATGCTGCTTCTGATGCAGCCCAGGATACAATGGGCCTTCTGGGCTGTGAGCAAACATTGCTGATTCATGACCAGTCTTTCATCCACCAACACCCCCAAGTCCTTCTCTGCAGGCCTGCTCTCAATCCCTTCATCTCTCAGCCTGTATGGATACTGAGGGTTGCCCCGACCCATGTGCAGGACCTTGCACTTGGCCTTGTTGAACCTCATGTGGTTCACATAGGCCCACTTCTTGAGTTTGTCCAGGCCCCTCTGGATGGCATCCTGTCCATCAGGCATGTCAACCACACCACTCAGCTTGGTGTCATCTGCAGACTTGTTGAGGTTGCACTCAATCCCACTATGTCACTGATGAAGATATTAAATGGTACTGGTCCCCATACAGACCCCTGAGGGACACCACTTGTCACCTATCTCCATCTGGAGATTGAGCTGTTGACCATGACCCTCTGGCTGGGAGCATCCAACCAATTCCTTATTTACTGAATAGTCTATTCATCCAATTCATATCTCTCCAATTTAGAGAGAAGGATGCTGTGGGGGACGATGCCAAAGGCCTTACAGAAGTCCAGATAGATGATATCAGTTGCTTTTCCCTTGTCCACTAATGTAGTCACTCCATCAGAGAAGGCCACTAGGTTAGTCAGGCAGGACTTGCCCTTGGTGAAGCCATGCCGTCTGTCTCAAATCACCTCCCTGCCCTCCATGTGCCTTAGCATAGCTTCTAGGAGGATCTGTTCCATGTTCTTCCCCAGCACAGAGGTGAGGGTGACAGGTTAGTAGTTCCCAGGGTCCTCCTTTCTACTTTTTAAAAAAAATGAGTGCATATTTCCCTTTTTCCACTCACCAAAGACTTCACCTGACTGCCATGACTTTTCAAATATCAAGGAGAGTGGCTTGGCAACTACATCAACCAATGCCCTCAGGACTCTGCGATGCATCCCATCAGGTCCCACAGGCTTACATATGTGATCTATGACATAGCTTAGATCACACCAAACCGATGTTGGGAAATCCTTACTCCTGAATCCACCTCAGGGTTTGACACAACTCAGCTGTGTCTACATACCAGGGACAGAAGCATTAAGACTTCTGAGACTTTATTAGAAGAAATTTAAAGCCACAAAGATTTAGAATATCTAGGCTGTAGGCTAAAAACGTAGTTAGTAACCACTGTCCTACTTGTAATTCTAGTCCTGAATATTCCAATCACACTATTTCAACGGAATACAATTCTCTTCGTAGACATTTCCTTGGAATTATCATGAGAACTGTTATTAGTTAAGCACTGTCCCTGAATATCAATAGTTCCTCACTGCCAGCCTCCATTGTATCAATTATCTGGTTTTCATTCACACAGAGAACAAAACAGGTTAGATGGCTATAGCATTAAAAATTCAACTCAGTGAAATTTCAAAGGTAATGCTGAATGAGACTGAAGGGAATAATTGATTTTGTGATCCAAATTCAGGGCCATGTTTAAGGGTCAGGCATGGATTTTCCCACATGCCAACACAAAAGCTAAAAGTAAGATAAGATGCTTCTGCTTTCCTCATGCCATTCTCAGATTAGTGCTGTCTTGGCATTCTGGGTGATCTACATTTTGCCCAGCATAAACCAAAGTCCAGTTTAATTTTTCCCTGCACTCAGGAGTTTTTGAGACATGATTTGACCATGGGTTTCTCTTTAAGCAACACAGTGATACTTCTTTGTCCTGGGCACAGTTTAATCACCCATCTAAAGAAATGACAATATGTCTGACAGCATCTTCGTTGTCAAGCTTTTGATCATCTACAGGGTACCAAAACATTCACAAAGGCTGGTAAATTTATGCATATATTTTGACTCATACTTAGTTACAATGATCACATATATAGAATAATGTGTTACATGAGTTCTTGAAAATGTAACTGAGGGAAGAAAACAAAAAAAGTTATTACACTGAAAAATGTCTTTACCCTTTCATGCTGCTACACACAAACTCTTCGATATTATCTTTTCATTTTTACTAACAATGGATTTTTATTAAACTAAGATTAGACATCTCATGTAAAATAATTTCCCTCTTACACTTGTGCTGGTATACCGCTTATACTTGTCCCTTTCTCTTGCTCAGATAGTACTGTCTCATTCCTTATTTTCTCCCTAGTCTTGATTTGGGTCTAGCCTCTAAAACTAATACCCAATTTGATCTCGCTTTATATTCTTAAATAACCAAATATAAATCTGAAATAATTCCCTGGCAGATAATATCACAAACCTGAATATGATTGACTAGATGGGCAATTGCTAATTTATAATGCTAAGAGGGGCTTCCAGAACTATGTCGGGATGAATGGTGATTCTCGTATTCTTTTCCTTCTCCCACTTTGTCAGCTCTGAAAAAAACAATGCCATAAAACATGCATGATGAGTAACTTTCAGGTCCCCTTTTGAGTCCTATTTACATGTCCTGCCTCTATTATAACTACAAATTAGGTCCATTATTTTGCTAATTTCCTCACAGTGTGAACTCATCATTTTTTGGTAGTTACAAAACCATAAGTTTTTTCTACTGTCAACAGGAATTGCTGTACTTCACCATTTTTATTCCATTCTTCCCTTCCTTAAAAACATAAGAACTGCTCTACTGGCTCAGGACAAAAGTTCATTTCACCTAGTTAATTCTTTCTTGATTGCAATCTGAAGGAGGAACTAAAGAAAAAGATATTAAGAAACAAGGTAAAACAGAGTTATATATCACAGACTTACTCAACGACTGATGTAATCACAAGTTTTTGACTGATACACTCTTCCAACTATGACAACCAATGTTTTAAATACTTCTTGAAATGGAGATTATACCTAACTCTACTTCTAAATAGATAACAATTACTTCTTTTCTCTGAATTTCCTACTCCTTTCAAAAATCTATTTACAGTTCTATTGCCTGCAACATTTGGCACTCATGAGCTCCACAGTGTAATTACACATCATACACAAGTTAACCAATTTTGTTTGCTCTAAATTTCTTGCCTGATAATTTCAGTCATCCATTTTTGTTATTGATTTCATTATGACAGATGCATAATAATTTTATATTGTTTCCACACTGTTTTTTCACAGAATTCTCGTCCCCCTCACTATCAGTTTCCTTTCCTGAGATTTCAAAACTAAACCTGTGCCTTGCTCCATGTCATCGTTCATCCTTTTTGCTTATCCACTCTATAACAAAGTATTTATTAACACCGAATTCCTCTTCTGTTCAGCAGTATGAAATATTCCTTCCCTTCAGCAGCCAGATTTAAAATTAGTGATCACAAATTTGTATGAAATTGTACGTCATCTGCAAACTTTATCCCTCATTATTCACCATTTTCTTCTATCTGTTTTGAATATGTTAATTATGAATCTCAGCAGATATTCTGGTGGGGTTCCAGCATTGGTAAACCACACTGAAAATTAATCTCTTATCTTCTTGGTTTTTTTCTTTATTCTTTGCTTACCAAGGCACAGAAGGACCACTCCTCTTAGATCATGTACCGGTTTGGGCTGGGACAGAGCTAATTTTCTTCGTAGAAGTGCTTACACAGCATCAAGTGTCAAGTGCTTCTCCCCCCACCCCACCAGCGAGCAGGCTGGGGGGGCACAAGGAGCTGGGAGGGGACACAGCTGGGACAGCTGATCCTGACTGACCCAAGGGATGTCCCACACCATAGGATGTCATGATCAGTGTATAAAGCTGGGGGAAGAAGGAGGAAGGGGGGATGTTTAGAGTTATGGCATTTTTCTTCCCAAGTCACCGTTAGGGATGATGGAGCCCGGCTGTCCTGGAGATGGCTGAACTCCTGCCTGCCCATGGGGAGTGGGGAATGAATTCCTTGGTTTGCTCTTCTTGCATGTGCAGCTTGTGCTTTTCCTATTAAACTGTCTTTATCTCAACCCGCGAGTTGTCTCACTTTTTTGTTTCCAATTCTCTCCTTAATTCCACTGTGTGGGGCTGAGCTGCTGGCTGGGGCTGAACCATGAAAGCTCATTAGAATTTTTATCTTTTTAGGAGCAATTGATGTGTGATCCCCCTGAAAGATTTTGGAAAGCACCATTATCCACAAGCTGATTAATTCTTTAAAGACTAATGCATCTGTGAGGCATGCACAAAAATGGTATGTGCTCTTCTTCCATATATCAGGTTTATTCATGTGCACACTATTTGTTTTCGCTGTTTACACCAACACATGACAGTCTACAAATCCCCACCAATGTTCTTTTTATTAGCGTCATAAAAGTCGCTTTCCCTTTTGTTGGTGTCAAGGATGATTTGAACCATAGGCTGGTTTAATGTACTAAATCAGAGATTTGGAGATTCATATATGAGATTCATATCAATTCAGAGATTCATATCTGAGAGTCAGAGATTCATAACTGAGTCTTTGATGGTTGTATGAATATGCTCCATAACATATTCAGAGATTTCATATCTGAGTTTCTTAAAAGTGCCTTTAGAACTCATTGAGCACCAGATAGATTGAACTGGGCAGCAGGATACTACCTTCACAAGGCTTTTTAAATTGTGGCATCCCTGTTTGGCATTATTCATGAACTTTGTTTTATGTTTGAAGTACCTTCTTGTCTAACAGTCATTCATGAATGATACCCTCAAACACCTTGTTATAAGCTGTAGTAATACCTAAAAAATCTGCAAAAAAATATTTTGCTCTGACTGGAAAAATAGTCTTTTTTTGAATGAATACCTGTACTTTTTCTCCAGACAAAACATAGAAAACCAGAGATATCATACAAGAATTCTTGCTTTTACACTTTTGAATTCACTTTTAGCTATTTGTGCTTCACCTATAGTTTATTAGATACAATATACTGTGATTAAATCTATATGACAGATCATTTTTACTAATATTTCAAATATCAAGGAGTAAACTCTCCACCGATAGAGTTATGCCACTGCAACCTGGCCTCATCAGTACAGGCTCATTTCCATGTGTGACAGATGAAAGTCTTTGGAAGCATGGAAACTTCAAAGACCATAACACCAAGATGCACAGCATTATGGATGCATAGATTCAGGAAAAGGCTGTTTTATCAAAGCTGGGGGGTAATTAATGCAAATCCCTAGACTTTCAAGCAGGTAAATAAGCATGAAAGCCTCACCCATTTCTGCAAAACTGCATACATTGGTTTGTTTTGGTTCAAGAAGCTGATGAGGAAGTCTAAAAATAAGGCCCTTGTCAGGAATAAGACACAGGTACATTTTCTAGACTGTGAACTAGATTGTAGGTGCTATGTAAATACGATAAATATTAATTAGAGTGAAGTTGGAAGGGAGACTGAAACTTAAGAAATTATTTTGAGAGAATGAAACATGGTGTCATGAATATCTAATCAATAAGTAGAAAGCAAGAGACTTGAGACATTACTGTGATACCTGTCTGATGTAAAAACTGTGACTCCTTTTATTACTTAATCAAATGGTATAACAATGAATGAATGAAGACGAAGAGAAAATGGGCTTATTTATTTTTGTTTTAATACTATCCTTTTCATTTTGTCTGTAAGCATAGGAAAGTAAAAACACAAACATTTTCAGAAGCAAGAATTTCCAAAAGGAAATTCACTTTGAAACAAGCTAATAATTTTTGTGGCATATGTGGAAAAGGACTATTACACCCCTATGGTTATTGACAATTCAACATTTTGCCTCCTGGGA
This sequence comes from Leptodon cayanensis, assembly GCA_027564655.1. NCBI lineage: Eukaryota > Metazoa > Chordata > Aves > Accipitriformes > Accipitridae > Leptodon > Leptodon cayanensis. Next base: position 1,842,516 of record JANXJC010000008.1, on the reverse strand, counting down.
AAAGTCATATTCCCCCAGAATTTCCCAATAAGGTGCAGGAAGGAGAACATTTGTTTGTAGGGGTTTTTATGCTTGGTTTCACCTCATTTTTAATACAGTTACCAGAGGCAGAGAGTCAGGATACAAAACTTACAGCCTCTGACAGCCCTTCTTGGAAGATGCATGTCATTTCAGCATTCATCTGAAGGGAGGGAGCCAAGGAACTATAATTTAAACAGAACTGGGTATACTGCAGAAAAAAAACAAGTATATTTTGAAAGAAAAGGTAACTCCAACACTAACATTCAGCTTTGTGTTTAAAAAGTTTAAATGACTTTTTAGTTGAAGTCACTGCTAAAAACACATCACTGGATTCACCAAAATGTTTCAGCCCTGACAGACATGGGCTAATAACTGAAAAATAAGAAACCCTTCTGTTTCCTTAGTACACATCTAAGAATTGTAAAAGGATTCTTTTAAATATTTTGTTTTACACTGATCAAGAAAATAACTTTTTTTCTTACCAATTCTATCATTACATCACCGAATAGATTGTAGGGGTGTTTGTCTTATCTTGTATGCAGATAGGTAACTGTCTTACAGTCCAGATTATTTCTTGCAAAGCTTCATTTTATTCCTTTAATTTTACGTCCCTTTCTTTCCATACTAATGAAGTTTTCAGTGTTCCTCTGTGAAAGATCTGCACTCACATAACAGGAATTACACAAATTTATGCCAAAGTTCCATCAGAGATCCTGATTTTCACAAACAGGTTTCTATGGTGATACTTTTACACATCTTTTCATAAGCTTTACACTAGCCTTTATCATGTTAATCTCCTAAAATATATTTAAATGATGTTCCATAATAGCAGTGTTTGGACTTTGTCCAAAGTCCATATTTTCTGTTTGTTTGTTGGAGTTTTTTTTTCTTCTCTAAAAACCATGTATTTCACAGCTTGATTTTGTTTGCTCAGTCTGTTAATATATGATCCTCTTTAAATAAAGCTTTATGCATAGGTTTCGATCAGAGGCTTTTAAAATTTGTTGGCCATCTTTTGCTGATTTGCATTTCTAGTAGCTAATAGCATTTGCCAATTTAACTAATTTCACACAATAAACATTTCAGTTGTAAATAATTTAGCTCTATAAAACAGAAGTTTGTGTACTTATGTTCTTAATAGAAATTGACACATTTTTACCTGGCCTCTCTGTTTGCGGCTGTTTTACATGTACAGCAATGATATTTCTAAAACATATAATGATCTTTATACTTATTGAGCAAAATCTCAAAAAAAGATTTCCTATCATCAGAAGACATCTCTCTTTCAAGTCCTCAGAGTCATGGCTCTGCTCACACATCAGAAATCAAGAGTGACAGGAGTCACGGATCAAGATTAAGGGCCACAAGTCGTGTGATCAGAATAAGACCGAACAGAAGACATTAAGAAAATACTTAACTAACTTCCGTTAGTCTGTCTTGTCTATAAATGATTATGGATTTTGTAAGTATCCTCACACCAGCTGGTAGCTTTCTTGTTTAAATTAAAGCTGTTGTTGGAATGTTGCTGGAATGTGTAATTTGGCGGTACAGCAATACGGCGTCGGAGTTGAGGGTCTGGGCAGAGATCAAGGTGAGTTTATGCTGTAGTCAGTCATAGTTCTTTCGACATTATTCCAGACCCTGCACAGTGATACAACTGCTCACTAACAATACCACCAAAGCACTATAATTCCTGCATCCTATGCAAAGTCTATTGAGATTCAGATAAATGGCAATTCCTTTATCCTTACTGTAAGGTTTATAAATAAAAGGTTTTGTTAAACTCATTCCTCATTTGAAGGAAAACAGTATTTTTGATCTTCCAGTCTTCATCATAGGGGAATCCTCTGATAAGAGGTGTTTCTGCATGCATAGAATTGCATCATTTTTGGAGATGGTGTCATGGTGATAGCATGGCTGCAGAGTGTAGATAGACGGTCCAATACTCTCTTGGACTCTGTGTTAACACTGACAAATAATATGGCTTTGGGGAAGGAAGCAGGAAGGACAGCACAGTAACCCATGCCTTCCCTGGAAGGTGGAATGTCCATTCTTTGATCCCAGGTACGAATGTTTCAGGGTCACAATGTTCTGATACCGCCCTATCTGCCTATTAAATGAAAAATATCAGTCCACAATGTCAAAGGAAAAAGTTTTAGGACTCTGACACTACAAAAACCGTTGAAAGATGTTACCTGTTCAGGTTTCAGTTCAGTGGCACTGACTATCACTTCATGTGTAGCTGGGGTTCATCTTCCTGGCTTCACAGCCCTCTGAAAAGTAGGCATTGACACTAAGAGAGTTGAGTAAAATCAAGAGACACTTGAAAGAAATTGGTATTTCCAAAGAGTGATTCACCAGGCTGTAAAATACAGAGGGTGAATGGTGTCCTGGAGATGTTTTTCTCTCTCACTCCTTTGATTATTAGATAATGGCCTGAGACTACATCCTTAATTCCAGCCATTTACTAGGTGACATTCATATGCTCACCTTCATATGTTACATGTCCTTCATCACTCTAAACAGTCATTCTTATATTACATATTCCTCAGGGGGAGGAGAATATTATCCTTTTATGACTTAAGGAAACTCAAACAAAAATTGTATTTTAAAATTTGCTGTAGTGAATTCATCAAAGGTAGATTTCTTAAACCCCTGCTCAGTAGTCCATTTATGGTAGTGTCCTTCATCTGATCACAAATAGGTATTATAAACTGTTTAGACACAGCAGATTTTTTCTCATATTTAACTGATCCCTACTTTCTGCCACTTTTTTGACTATTAAAACTTCCAGATGCTTTCAAATTGTACTGTGACTCATACAGCTTTTTGGAAATTATTGCTTCCTTTATTCCATCTTCAGCAATCAGTTTTATGTAATGCATTCCTTTTAATAAGCTGATTCATGCCAGGTGCCACTTTTTCTCATCTTCTTTTAAGACACCAAATGACAAAGGAAGTTAATGATGAAAAACTGCACCACTGGGAGGTCAAAGAGTTCGTTCTCTGACACAGACTCATTAGATGATGTGGCACACACCAAGGGTGGCATTGATTACCATAGCCTCTGTACTCTTAAAGGTTAATGATCAGGATAATTAGCTGACCTATTGGAACCAGATAACATTCAATTGAGATAAGTGACAGGTGACTGTAGTTATTAAAATAGACCAGAAACAGACTCTCTGACTTTGCCGCTTACTTATTAAAAATTGCCTGTAAAAGAAACTGTGGAAAACATCAGCTGTCTCTTTTAGGAATGTCTAATTTAACATTCCTATTCCCTCTATTTTATCAATACCCTATTGCCCCAAATATCTTGTCTGTAAGAAAGATTAGAGAGATAAAGGTTTAGGAACAGATGCTCTGGGGGAAATTTTAAAATGTAGTTAGTCACATATTACAAACCATACCAGGGGGATTTAAAAGCAACCCATGTGTTTATTTTGACAGCAGTATTCTACAATCACAGTGAGAGTTTATAGCAGCAGTCCCACGAGACACCAGCTTTTGTTAAAAATGTTTGATCACGTTCTACTTAAATGCATGGTGTTCCTGGGGAAGAGATTGTTTCTTTTGCTTTAGGTTTAGGAATTTTAACTTGGAGACAAGCAAAAGTAAATGTGGAAGATGTTTGGTGAATATTTTGCTACCTCACAGGAGGAAGCACATTCTTGACACTTAAGAGAAACTCATTGGCCCTACGTAATCGGACAACATCTTTCAGCTCTGGAGGATCCCTGTACCACTGGTTTTTTTTTTGTTTTGTTTTGATGTTGCTCCTGCACTGTGTTAGTGTAGACAGCACGAGAAGTAAGATCTGCATAAGTCATGTCTTTTACCACTCTAGTTGATGTAACTGGAAAATTGGACAAGAAAGGCATAAAACCCCATCCTTATTTGTGAGACAGAGATATCCCAACAGATCGTTCATAAAGTCTTATTATTAAGTTCCTGGAAGAAGCAACATATGTAGAAACACAGACCTGGAAGGGGTAACCAGGATGATTAAAGTCAGTCCCATCTATGAGGTGGAACTTCAGAAGAGTCCACAAGATCACATATTCTTGTCCTGTTTCACATACAGAGAGTTACAAAATGCTCTCCCCATAGTACTTAGGATCTTTAGTACATGAAGGTCAAGAATGCAGTTAAAAAACAGGTAATGGTAAAGATTAGATCAGGAAGCAACGATATGTTTGGCCTCTGAAGCTTCAGGGAATTCAGGAGCTGAAGACGTCTCTGCTTCTTCTCAACAAAAAGAAGAACAGATCCTATGAATATAAATAAGGAAAAATTTGTTCCCTGACATTAAATCAAATTACTTTCTAGCCCTGAGAATATGAGAAAGACATCTGAGATTTTTTTCTCTATCAGTACAGTCACAGCACACTAATCAACATTTCCTTTCTAACTTTACATGCTTCAGATGAAGCCCCAAAAAACCCTGTGAGCCAAGGAAAGGAAACTCTTGGCCCAAGCAGATTCTTATTCACTGGCAATTGGATAACTAATTAAACACAAGCCAAAAGGATATCTACAGTTTCTTAGGGTTTCCAAGAAGTGATTAGCATAGCTGGCTTTTTAAGATCACACTTTCACTTAGGTTAAGGTTTTACTGGGTTTCTTTCTTGGTATATAATGTTACATGTTCATACATTTTTATGAGGAAAGTTTGGTATCATTTCTTAAAGGCAGACTAAGCTTATACTAGTAAATTAAGCAATGATAGGGAATGTTCCTGGTTACTGGAACGTGATCATCTGAACTGTTAAAGTGTTAGAGCTATTGTGACACAGTTGTGGCCAGTGCTAATTATCACTTTTCTAAAGCATTTCTGTGCACGTTTCTGCAGCTATCACAGGCCAGGGATGATTTCCAAAAGCTGATTTGCATGTGACCACACTGTTTTGCACATAAAAAGTTTCAATATTGCTATCACACAGTCTTCCGTATCAGCTGGCCTCAGTGATACAGAACAGTTCAAGATGTGCTAAATCTGCAAACAAGGGCTCCGGCTTTAACGAAAGCCTTAGATCCTGGATTCAACCGATCTCATATGAAAGATGCATCCTCTTAATCAAGAACCCTTTGTTTCTAATTCTGGCACGTTTTATCTGTGGTGTGGTTGAAAACTGCAATGATAAAACCCAGAGAAGCAAGAAGAGAAACAAGATCTGAGATTTCAATATCTAGCCAATGAGGAAAGACTGGAAGAGCTGGGTTCATTCTCTCTGCTTAAGGAAAATTTTAACCTATAAATTTGTAAATCTTTGTGGCAAAGAGAGAAGAAGTGTGTTCTTCAAGGCCAATGAGGTTAGAACAAAAATTAATGAGCCTCTATAATAGTGAGGGAGATTCAGATTAGATATTAGGAAAAGCAAAGTAAGTGGAAGGATATTAGTGGCACTAAAATAGATCACTTAGATTGCGGAATGTTCATTCCTGGAACTTTTTAAGAAAAGGTGCAGAAAACATTAAGAATTATTTAATTGATAAAACGTTAGAGAAACAATGTAGAAGGCACTGAAGGTGCTTTCTAACCCAATTTCATTAGAATTTTCTGATAATGATAACTGCATATAACAAAAAAGCAGCCATTAAATATTTGATACTGTCAGAGAATTTTATTCTGTTGAAAAATATACAATAAAATTGAAAACCTTTTCTTATTATTTATTGACTGTAAGTATACTTTTGTTTCAGTATTAAGTCATGGCTGGTGAGGGAGGCAACGAAAATAAAAAGCAATTATTTGAATTAAGTTTTGTACCACATTTTTTGCACATATCCTAAATGTGAGCATTCATGGTGATTTTTTCCAAGTACAATAACAATGATAGGGTTTTTTCTTATTCTGCATAACACTAAATTTAAATGTGTTCTGTCATCATTGTTCTAATTACTTTCAAATTAATTCCTTTTCCACATCTCAGTATTCTAGGAAAAGGTCTCCTGTTTCATTGCTACACTTTCTTGCTCACTTTCTTTGGTTATGCTGACTACGTCAGAAAGAGAAGCTAGAAATTCCACAATTTCTAGCTTCTAATTTCCCTAATTCCACATTCAGTTAAAGAGATTATTTTACTACATAATGTCTGTTGTAATAAAGGAGAAAGCGACCTTATTTTTCCCTTCTCTCTCTGTCTAGATTTTTATTTCATTGCACTAAATCTGGCATAGTTGTTTATAACAGCTGTTCCACTTTTCCTTTCTTCAAGTACTGCAAGCTATAAAGCTTCATTCTAGGCTCTTAATGCAGTCAATCATTTACCTAGTAAAATAAAGAAGACTAATGAATCTTCCCCATATAAAGCTTCGTTTAGCTGGGCTTGACAATACGGCAGTATTGCTCAAAGATGTGTGAACAAGCAACTGGAATACCTGGAGCCAGATACATTTAAGTAGCTCACAGTAGGTCATATATAGAAAAAGGATTACAACAGCAGAAGGAAAACCAAGAGGTTTTGCCTCAGGCTACCTCTGGGGCATTTGAAGTAATGTTGTAATTCTACCAGGACCAGCATGGTGAAGCATATATTGCAACATAAGCTACTCATAAAGTAGTTGTACAGATTAAATGTCTTCTAAATGCTTAATTTTAATTGGAATGTGATTAGCCTGAAGGCATAAAAGTATGTCTAATATATTTTTTCTTTTAACAGTTTTGCAAATACTTACAGAAAATACTTAATGAGAATTTCATAACTTTATTAAAAAACAGTTAACTTTCTTGTTATACACTTGTAATAAAAAAGTTACAGAATCAAAGTTTTAAGCTAGTATAGAAAACTGCTTTTAGGTCACTATCTCACAATTGATTGAAGCTGAATACTGAAGATATTGATTCAACTGAATATTTTGGTATATATGCAGAATCTTTGCAAAACAAAACAGATGCAATTGCAAATAGATATGTCCAAAAGAATATTCCTTTTTGAATGAAATGGCTGTATACAATTTTTTAATAGGACAACACTGTTCATCTAAATAATGCCTTCAATAAATGGATTTTAATTATTTAGAAAGAAGTCTGTCTTTTTTTCCCCCCCCCCGCAGAATTGTTCTCTGAATCTTTTCTCTGAGAGGAAAAAATAGGTAGAAAATAACTTTTGGCTCCCCAGTAATGAATAAGCCACAGTGACCTTTGTGCCAGAGTAAATTGTACAGCTCTGTGCAGTCCTTTTTCTTGTTTCCTTCTGTGTTTTATATAAACTATGTAAATTACATGACACTTTAAAAGAAATTAATTAAGACTCAAGAATTAGCCTTATGAATTAAAAAACAGTCTTTTCTATGTCAAGCTTAATACCAATATAGAGAGCTCCTTTAGCAATTTGTCTGGCATGTACCTGTGAGACTCTTGAAATATATGAAGGGTCTATTTTTCAGACTTTTTGTCTGTGATAATAATAAACATGAAGATTACAAATTCTGTGGAACTAGGGGGACCTTCTTTGTTCCTTCCACAAAATAGGGACCAGACCTACTAGATCTCTAGGAAGCTCTGTCCAGTTGTGATTGACATCCAGATCTAATCCATTAATTCCTGTGGGGCAATAAAAATATACTCATTTTTCTTTTTTTGAAAAGGCAGTTTCTGTGCCTTCAAACAGACTCTAGCTGTCAGGCCAAGTCCTGTCTTATTGACAGAAAGAAGGAACAGAACAAAATTCACTCCTGGTTCTTGTTTTAGAACAGCAATTATCACTACAAAACTATGCCACACTTCTTTTAGGGAAGAAGGAGCTTGATAAGTTAGCTTTCATTAATGGTTGATGTCTTTGTGCATCTGAAATATCAGCATAACGAAGACTAAGTTTCCGTGACAGCCTTCACCCCTAGTCTTATTTATGCTGCTTTGTGTCCAACCTAAGTTGGTCTCCTGAAGGGCACTGCCTCATTCAGACAATCCAAAATCCAACTCAAGGGCACAAAAGTTTTCTTCCTGAATGGTGTTATTGATAAATTCCTTCCCGACTCTTTCAGCCTGATTATTTGTTTGTTTGGGGCTTTTTTGTGCATGTATATTTTTTACTTCTAGACCTCGCTAAACACACTGTCGCATTTTAAGGCAAACATAGACTGTATATTTCCAGCATAGCTCCCCCGTAAATTCACTTAACTTCCTTTCACACCTGTGCTATCACTAATTGCTAGTTTACCTCCCTGGCTATAAACATTTATAGTCTACAATTACTCTGTGCACTAATTATCTTGAATAGCTGGTTTGGGGCAAGGGAAGAAGTCAGTGGGAAAATACATATCCTTGTTTTCTAGCATTGGAAATATACAGTCTTCCTGTAACATTAAGACAGTATATCCATTCTGGTTTTCTGAAATTAATTATCAGAGCCTTCTTTTTTTTTTTTTTTTTTAAGCTAGTCCAGTCAGGTGAGTTGAGAGATCCACGAAAGACATGTTTGCAATTTGCATAGCATACAACAGTGAAAGCTTTCTTGAAATCTGCAAAAATATTTTATTAGAATTCACAAACTAAAAACTCTAATCCTTGACTGAACTAAGTGGCGGAGTGGGAGAACAGATTTTAGCTATGAAGGTTAATTAGGTTATGAGGAGTTTTCAAAACTCTTGCTTCATTGACAATTGGAAAATATGAACACCTTTGAGCAAATGCAATTGGTGTGAAGGGTGAGGCACACTCTTACGGATCTTGAGGTCTCCTCTGTCCTTCAGTCTGTGAAAGAGGATATTTAAGCTTTTACCATGAGGAACCTTGGACTTGGACTCACCCGTCTTTGTTTCATTTTGTCACTTAAAACACTTCAGTCACCCTTGACAGCTGCAGCTCTGTTCAGACTGCCTAGGTGATGCTGTCTCGCTAAGACGCCTGTGGCAGAACCTGAATGTACTAGCCTGAATTCTCACCCACACGCTCCATGCTGTAAGGATCGAATATGCATCTGCCTTACAGCTTTTTCAGACTGCTGGTCCGGGTTAATAAGCTGTCAAGATCATGTAAATCAGGCTGACTGTGAGGAACATTAAGACACATGATGCTACAGCAACCTAACTTTGACAAAACCTTTTCCATACTTCAGTTTTCCTCTTCTCCATGGTCTTTCTCCTTTTTTCCTGTTTGCTTTCTTCCCCAAGTAGTAACAGAATGTAAGGTTTGTCTAATAGTTTTGGAAATTTCTAATCAAGGAAAAGTTTAGGTTAAATGCTAATTAAAGGTAATGAAAACTGAAGCAGCAGCTCCCTAGGTTTAGTGGGAGTTCCTATACATGATAAAGGTATATTTGCAAGGAGGAAAGCTTAATCCCCTTGTCATCCCCTGCTCCATTTTCATCCCAAGACTCACACTATCCCTCATTATCTTCAGTATGTCTTAATAATAATATTTTCAGGGTTCTTTGATGCCTTCCACATCCATGAATTCATACAATCTTTCTTTCTGGTGTACACCATGTTGTGGGGTCTATCTTGAAAAATTCTTTCTGAAACATCAGTATCTGGTTCTGCCTGCCTGGCCTCCAACAATATATTTTGTTTCATTACTTAGAGAATTTGTAGTTTTTCATCTATTCATAGTGTACAATCTATTTGTTTAATCATAATAATAATAATCTCCTTAGTAATGCAACTGACTTTTTTTGTGATGCTTTTATTCAAGTCATGTTCAGTGCTTTTTCCTGGATGACTTTGTCCACAACTCGTTTGCTCCCTTATTATTCTACTATACTAATAACACCTGAAATAGTTCTTCTTTGATGATTCCTTTTATTTTTCATTTATGAATTGCACATTTTAGGCATTTCAGAGTAGATCTGTGGGAACTTTCAGATGGGGTTGAGGGCCAAATAAGGTTATCATTCCAAAATGAAATTTCCTGATACTCATTCCTCCTATTTTCTTTCTTCCTCTACATACCCATTGGGGTAGTGACCTCCTGTCCACCATGCAATCTTGTGCTTCATTTTAGATCAGCCTTTTTATTCCTTTGTTATAATAGTTTATGCCACATAATTCTTTGTAAATGAAACTTGTCCCCTTTGGGAGGACATAATCAGCATTTTCTCCATGGGTGTAATGAAATATTATAAATCTTTCTGCAGACAGAGGCCACATAGTAAATTAGTGTGATACTGACCAAAAATTAGTTCATGCATGTTTGGAAAAACATGAGCTCAGTTATTAATTATAGTCATTAAAACACAAATCTACAATTACTGGAAGCAGTAACAAACATAAATCAGATTAAAACCCTCTGCAAAATAATCAAACATTTAATATTCTCTTTTTCTATTTCTCTAGCTTTCACCTCTCACAAGAATATTTCTCTCCATCCTTCAAACTTGGCTGAATTTTTTCCAGACAAAGCATCTCTGTTTTGCTAGAATTCTTTATTATAGGGAAGGTTTTTGAACTGGTTCACATCATAAAACAAATATGACTGGTAGTTCCACTTCACCAGACATCAACACTGGCACAAATGTTTACATTTTCCTTGGATAGCCAAATCGGCCACTAAGGAATTAAAAATATCTGAATCTATAGCCTACTGAAGTCTTTCACTATCAGAGAATATTAACAATCCGTAACTCCGTAGTTACTACCTACTTACATATAATATCGTATAACAATCAATTGCAAAATACATACAAATAAAGTGTTTCCTTTGCTTTATATCATCTTGAATTTGTTGGAGGATGAAAAATTGGAATATCAGAGTGTTTAATAGGGTTGAATCATAATAATTTTGCTTATTGTTACTTAACTGCAGACAAAGGACAAAGAAAATATCATCATTGTTTAAAGAAGAACCCCAAGAGCTGTTAGAATAAAATAACCACTTTTTTTTTTTCAGAATTAATGTATTTTTCATAATTTTTAGTATGACTCTTTAGTTTCATTATTATGAAGGAGAAAATGGAATAAGAGACCTTTCAAAAGATCATCAGCTATTTTAAAAATACTAGTGTATTCCTGATGTATGATCCTGTATCATATAGGACGGGTCACCTAACTGAATAAAAAGGGTAAGGAATTCAGGTAAATAACCTACCTTTTTTATTCAGCATAAAATTGTGATGAAGGAAGCTCTATAGGTCTCAGGAAATATTGTTACTTTTTTGGCAAATAAGAAATTGACCATGAGAAAACAACAGTAACATCACTGTTATCTGAACTACATAAAAAAAGAAATTACGTGGTGTCCCCCCCCAGCATCCTTGCCACTAAATTGGAGAGATATGGGTTTCACAGATGGACTGTTAGATGCGTAGGGAATTGGCTGGATGGCCGTGTCCAGAGTTACAGTTAATGGCTCGATGTCTAAGTGAAAACCAGTAACAAGTGGTGTCCCTCAAGGGTCTGTACTGGGATCAATATTTTTTAATGTCTTCATCGATGACATAGACAGTGGGATTGAGTGCACCCTCAGCAAGTTTGCAGACAACACCAAGCTGAGTGGTGCAGTGGATTCACTAGAGGGAGGTGATGCCGTTCAGAGGGACGGGGACAGGTTTGAGGAGTGGGCCTATGTGAACCTCATGAAGTTCTACAAGGCCAAGTGTAAGATCTTGTACCTGAGCCAGGGCAATCCCTGCTATCAACGCAGACTGGGGGATGAAGGGATTGATAGCAGCCCTGCAGAGAAGGACTTGGGGGTACTGGTGGATGAAAAGCTGGACACGAGCAATGTGCACTCACAGCCCAGAAAGCCAACCGTATCCTGGGCTGCATTAGAAGAAGCATGGCCAGCAGATTGAGGGAGGTGGTTCTCCCGCTCTACTCCACTCTGGTGAGACTCTGCCTGGAATCCTACATCCAGCTCTGGGGTCCCCAGTACAAGAAGGACATGGACCTGTTGGAGCGGGTCCAGAGGGGGGCCATAAAAATTATCAAATGGCTGGAGCACCTCTCCTATGAAGAAAGGCTGAGAGAGCTGGGGTTGTTCATTCTGGAGAAGAGAAGGCTCCAGGGACACTTTATTGCAGCCTTTCAGTACTTAAAGGGGACTTTTAAGAAAGAAAGAGACTTTTTACCAGGTCCTGTAATGACAGGACAAGAGGCAGTGGTTTTAAACTGAAAGAGGGTAGATTTAGATTGGACACGAGGAAGAAATTTTTTACAATGAGCGTGGTGAGACACTGGAACAGGTTGTCCAGAGAAGTTGTGAATGCCCCGTCATTGGAAGTGTTCAAGGCCAGGCTGGATGGGCCTTTGAGCAACATGATCTAGTGAAAGGTGTCCCTGCCCGTGGCAGGGGTGGTTGGACTTGGACTAGATGATCATAGAATCATCAAATCATAGAATTGTTTGGCTTGAAAAGGTCATTTCTACCCCAAACCATTCTATGTTAGTACAAAATTATTCTATGAAATAATTCTCTATGAAATTCTATGAAATGAAAAAATTTGACACTAAATTTCCCAAACAAGGGCTAATTTATACTTTTATGCTAACATGGAGTGGTTTGGGTTTGAAAGGACCTTTAAAAATTATATTTAAGGGTCCTTTCCAACCCAAACCATTCTATGATGCAATGATTCTATGATTGAGCAATGATTAGGAAATCCCAGAGGAAATGTATAATGAGAATTTGCACATCGAGCTGCAACACACAACTGTTGTTTTATTTAGGTCCGTCTGTGATAGAGAAACAAAGTTTTGAACCAAAACTGTAGCAATTGTCCTTGTTTAGGAAATTTAGTATCAAATTTTGTACTAACCAGAAGAACATTCAGTATCATCTAGAGCAATGCCAAGTACAATTTGTAGTTACTGATATTTCTTATGGTTTAGTAGATTTATGGAATTAATATACTTATATATCTCCCTCCAAAGGCTAGCAAAACCAAATAAAAATAGTGCTGGGTTTCACCAGCACCCTGGTCACATCTCTGTGTGAGCACTGAAAAGATTAATACTGGAGATTAATCTCTTTCAGTACTATGGTTATTGTGGTTGCCTTAGTTTATTTTCATTCTCTCTGATTTGTTGGGAATACCTGCAATACAGATTATAGATTTCAATATTTGTCAGAAAAATTGCATATTTATATATAATATATGCACTATTGTTTAAATCCTTTTAAGTCCTCTGCACTTCTTGAGAAATCTCAAATTTTGTGCTTATCAAATCACCAGTGTGGTGCTTATCAAAACCAAATGAATCAGTGAATGTAAAGTCCATCTGTCTAACTGTGCATCAGAGAAATAAACCCAGAAAACTTGCATATATCCTGTACTACATACTATTCTTGAAAGACTGGACATGTCAATTATTGTTTTGAATAGATGGCACTTCTTCTGCTGTTTTAAGCGTGTCAGATGTGGCAATGTTGATAAAATTGTCACACAATATGTTTTAAATTTAAGACACAAAGACAAAAGTGAGAATGCTAGTTTTCTCAGTTAACAAAAATGCTCCCAGGGCTAAAGAAATACATGATAACTGTGACAATTTATTAAGAAACACAACCACTGACAATTCAAGGCTATGGAAGTTCATTCTAGTTTGTAAGTAATACGAAAATGACAAATATAAAAAAATTGAAAAAAAAAATCCATTTCTTTTTATACATATCAGACAACTTCCATTTATTATTAAACAGTGGTTTGGAACTAAGAGTATTCATTTTCTCTATTCTGTGTTCCAAAATGGCTGCAATTGATTATGCCTAAAATTTATAACATTGCTGGGTATATTTGGTGCATCAACAGGAAAAGAAAGTGAGTAATTGATCAATTTATTAAACCAAGACAAAAAATGTGAATATGCTATGTTACCAGTGGAAAAAACAGCATAGGATGTATAAATCTGTGGCAGAAGGCATGGAGTTCTGTTGTTATTATATCACTGCTGTTATTTCTTTTGCTGCTCTTTTACTCGCATCATTCCCCCTGGGTCCCAGAGCCTTCACGGTTCATTTTCTGTTGATTCTCAATACTACTTCTAGGAATTGGAAAGATGAAGAAATATTCAGAAGTGAGCAACAAGAAGTCAGAAGCAAGTAAATTCTTTATGATCTAAGTAACTTGAAAAGATTTATGGCAATGTGCTTTATATTATATTAGAATTCTTCATGTAGCTCTGCCCTGAGTTCCATTTCATATATTTCACAACGCTTGCAGTTTATCTGTTCATATCAGTAGACCTTTTTATTTAATTTTCTCGGACACTTTGACATTTAATAGGACTGAATAATGAGAGCTTCCCACGATGGATATCCTGTGGTTATTTATGTTCTCTGTTAACATACAGTTTTAGCTGTTAAAGTATTCTTCGAAGCACCCTCAAAGTGGATGACAGGCATCCACAGTTATGGTTTTCTTCCCTTTTTTCAGATCTAAATCTCAAGGGGACTGCTCCTCCTGTAACAATGGACAAACCCCATGCTCAGCCAGATTTTTGAGAATCGTAATGCAATGCTAGCACTTCTGAAATTTTCTTTACTAACCTTAATCAATTTTAAATGTGTAAAGGTCTCATGAAATTGCCGTTGACGTAATAAAGCCCTTTCCACTACTGATTTTCTCAAAGCAGTGTTCCACACAGCTAGTAAATAGCCAGTGAGAGCAAACATCTGTAGAGACCCAAACAACATCTGTAACAGCAAATCAATAACACCTTCAATTTAGTTTTACTTAGAACAGCAGGACGTTCATTTAACAGCAATAATTTAGAGCAGAAGCTTTACTGTAGCAAATGTTTGGAAACATTGTGGTATATACATAGTCACAAGCACACATATATGGAGAGATACATGTATATATACAGATACCTACTTTTTACATAAATATATCATACAAATCAAAAGCCTTAGTAGTCAAAATAATTGGCTAAAGTTTTAGTCAGTTAAAATGCATCTGGCAGTGCCCAAAAAGAGCTAAGCACATCCAACTTAGCTGACATAGAGGCATTAACTTAGCCCAGTAAAAGTTTTTAGACAACGCCATATCATAATTTCAGGTACAATCAGCTCACCAAAGACCGTTCAAAGTATCTGGACTAATGAGGGGTCTGTGTTGCAGCCTACGGAGTGGATTTTTTACAGCATAAACGGTATGTGAGAATGCATAACAGAATAAAGTGGGATAACTTTAGAGTGATGTTAAGCAAGAAAGGAGGTAAACCCAGCACAGTGTAATCCATGCTGCCTGTTGAGAGAGATCTCTAAAAAAACCTTTTCCCAGAACTTCACCTAGGATTAATTTTAGAGGAATGAGTTGTCTTACTCCAAAAGACCCAGGAAGTGTACTAAAATTTGTCTGATGTAGATGATCATGGGATCACGACAAAGGAGTCATGTGGAAGATAGGCTGTTTAAGAATACAGACAGATTCTGACTATCTCAGAAAAAAAAAGGAAAAATAAAAGACCTATGAACTGTGCTAATTATTTCCACCAATATTTTGCAATTGACTTATTCCCCTAGGAACATCTTCAAAGTTGGAAAGGATCTAGGTGATGCAAAATGGGAGGAGCACATTAGCCCAATTAGGGAAAGGAAGAAAATAAGAACAACAATAAGCAGCTGTCAGAGTTAAGAGACAGGCTTATTCTTCTGCATGAGAGCACTCTTCTAGTCTTCTTGCCTCTTCAATTTAAGACTTCTCATGTTATCAAGAATTTTTGAGAAGTGCTACACTTCACGCAAAAACATTCCATGTGTCCTCCTCCTCGGTATTTTGCAATAGGTCTATCATTATCCCTAATTCAATTTTTAATACGTAATGCCTGAACATATAATTTAAAAGTACTAAGTGATCTTCTAGACAACAGAAATGATTCACAAATGTCCATAAGAAGTGGTAATTCTGGTAGACAAACACTTACAAAACTTGTTGACTGACTCAAAGCCAGTTTCTCCTCCCTGATAGAAATAGTAACACTCTGGTCAAATATGCTGTGATTTCCAGAAGAAACAGAGATTATACCAGGGACAAATCTTTCAAGCAGCAACTGATGGATGAAATAATTAGCTGTCAGCCCCCACTCCCAGTCAGCAAAGACAAACATTATGATATTCTTCTGTCAAATTGCATGTTTTGCAGACTAATACTAAATCTGTATAGTTAATTTACTTTTTTTTTTTTTTGAGAAGAAAAAGAACCCAAGAAACTGTTTTCATTTATTTACTGTGGATTAAGTTTTGCTATTCACATACCATTTAAAGCTTTTCTCACTAAAATGTGTTTTCACAAAGGAAAGATGTTATTTATCACATGTAAGAGTAATAGAATCTATACTTATGCCAGATTAAAATTAATTGAGCTGAGAGGTTAGGTTTCTGAACTCACTTAATGCTGTTTATTTGGTACCTACTTCTCCAAAATCATCTAGTACTTTATAAAGTTTCTCTTTGAGATTTTGAATTTAATTGTGTGTGTATTCCAAAGGTAATTATATGCAGCTACCTGATTAAATGTTCATTCACATAATGATTAAAAGTGTCTTATGATGACAGTTGTAGTATGGCAGGTTCAGAACTGAATGATTATCACCTGCTGATTGTAGAAGTGAATGTCTATAATGGGAGTAATTTTATAGCAGCACTTATTATAAACTAATACTGATCATATATTACAGTGATTATTTTGTTTTGTGTGATTTGAACAGAAAGAATTATTTTCAGCCTTCATTCACCTATTGACAGATAAAGAATTAGAAGGTAAAAAATCAGAGTATTTTATGCAGTTTAAAGTATTATGTCTTCATAGGGGTATGGTCAAAGTAAATGCTCTTAGAGACAGCCCAGGAACCTTAAGGATCTTTAAAAGAGTGGTGTTTTTGTAAATTTTGAAAACAGAGAAGAAGGAAGTTGCATAAAATGGTAAAGCTAATTACTTTATAATATTATTGTGTTGCAAAAATGAAAACACTTTCCAATATCAGTAAAAATAGATTAAGAATATTTAGCCTTTTAACATTTTAGATAAAAATTATTTGGCCCTTACCACAGATTTTCGCATTTCTTTAACACAGAGTGAGAGCTTCTGTATCTTTGAATTTTTTGTAAGTGGGGAGGGATAACTTAGGTTTGGCCCATTCCCACACTTACTTGTGAAAATTCAGGATTCTCAAGAATTTTGAATATATTTGAATGCCATTATTTTTAGCTGAAAAGAAAGAAAGATGTGTTAAACAGGAGAAAACAGTTCAGGAATGGGTTTCAAACCAATAAAATATACATTAGGACTTCCATTAATGATATCTGAATTAGTATCTAAAACCCTTCTAGTATAAGGAGATAAAAATGTATTTCCTTTGCTGCTTTTCATTCCTGGAGAACAAAGAGATATTCAACAATCCTGTAAATCATTGCATTGTTAGCAATCTTACATTGCAACGACACAGAAAGCCTGATCGATAGCTGGTCAATAGAAAGTTGCCCTTTGCTGGAAGTCGTAGAATGATTCCCTTGTTGAAGGTTAGAACCTCTTAGTGCTGAAGCTACTTAATTATTACAGATAATTGTAATTTGGCCTTCACTGAAATAGCATAAAACGGAAACTGAACTCAAATTGCTCGTGTTGCTTATCCTGTTTTATTTTACTGCTTCTCTAGAACTGCAAGAATGGGATGGTTTTAAGACATTTTGCAACTGAGCATCACAAAATGCTACTTCTTGGGTCTTAATCTTAATTCATTTATACCTTCTTAAATCAGGAATATTTCTATGGAAATCAATTTATTTGTACCAGATTTATGCAACTGTCACAGAATCTGTGAAGAAGGAATGTTTAGTTTGTTTCAGTTTGGTCTGGTTTTGTGTGCTAATATAGCAACGGCTTTGGTAGATGTTGTCACATGACCATTCCCTGGGTTTTGGGGGGTGTTTTGTTTTTTTTTTAATGAGCATTCTGCATGGCCCTAGATAGCTAATTATATTAGCCTATGGAAGCTATTTTTACACATTTCTCCAACTGGTGATATATTCAGTTTCAGTGAAATAGGGATAACATCAAGGAAGAGGAATGAAAGTCCTAGTACTTTCATCCACTGTGAGCACTTCTTTTTCCTAAATTAAGTGTGTAATTATCAAACCTTATCTCTACTGTCATATGGTTTAACCTTTATTGAGCTAATTAGGATGAAGCTTAAAATTACTTGCTGACTAACTTGATGAAACAGCTGTAATTTTTTCCCTTTAAAGAAGAAACTGGGGAAAATGTAAGCAACTCTGAATTCAAAAGTTATTACCAATAGCACACAAGACAGACAGATATTATAAAAGGATTAGCTACTGAGGCGACCTACATGGAAGAACTTGTATTTTTCTGAAAAGAACTGGGACAAACTTGTAGGTAAAATATGTAATATTGTACTACTGAGAAACAGAGGAAAAAAAGGTGATTTTATGTACTTATTTTGATGTTCCAGTGTTTTTGCACTATTTATCCCATGAGATTTACAAAACTTTTAATTAAGACACTAATATGATGACATGTACTCACCTCTCACAGCAGCTGTGGAAGTCTAATACATCTCACTTTCCTTCTGAACAAGTTTGCTCAGACTAGAACAAATTCCCCAATATATAGCTATCTTTTCTAACACGTAATTGCAAATGTATTAAGTAACTGTCAGAGAGTGAACTCCCAAAAATACTTAATGAAAGCATGTGACAGAACAGTTGATTCCTTTTGTCTAAAAGACATGCTGGCAGTAAGTCTGAACATATTGACTCTCATATTAGGGTAGGCTGTTTGAACACATGCATCCACAGCTGCTGATCAAACTTCATTAAGACAGCCTTTCTGGTTTCTCCTGTAGTGATGATGAATGTTCACAGACACTAAGTCAATATTTTGAAGATGATTAGAAGATAAAGCACTACGCTTTTACTACTCAGGCAGCACTCAGTTATGATCCATAATTGTAAGGTTTTGCTAGTTCTGAACAGTCAAAACCAAGTGCATCTGCAACCATCATTTTGTGAAAACCAGCATTTTCGGAATACTGCCAACAAGCAAGAAGAGGAAAGAATCACCTTTAAAGCGTTAATATTTCTTATCGACATATTTCATGGCCCACAGCCTCCTAATTTCACTCCACAGAGGCAGCCAAATGTCTGTCATCTGAGGACTGCCTGCCTGTGTCTAAGCGAGGGATAAGTCTGCTTCTGAGTGGAGCCCGGAGCCCCGCGGTCCCCCAGCCCAGGAGATCTACAGGAGCTCATTGCTCTCCGTGTGCCTTCCCTGCTCTCTAGTGAAAATGCAGGCATAAAGATACGGTAGGCAGATCGTGCGCACCCAGGCCAGTTAACGTTCTATATCCACAAAACCATTGAATCTATTTAGGAAGTAACACACATCCCCTACATCCTGCTAGCAAGCTGTGTTGCAGTGTTGTCCCTCTGCATAGATCACCACCTCTGTTAAGAGGACATGTCCTGAAGCAGGACATTATTAGAGTCAGCTAGCTTTACCTCCTTTTGTATGTGACTCATAGCAATGTACACTGATATAACTTCAAAAAGAAAAACCAAACCAAAAAACCACACACACACACAAAAAAAAAAAACACCAAAAAAAAACCAAACCAAAAAACCCTCACCCAAAACAGAATTAAAATTATCTTGTATTCACATGCTGCTAAGTAAATCAGTAAGCTGGTAATACATGCCTTTCAACCAAAATTAAAGACTTTTCCTCTACATGTTTTCTTGATCTTAAACAGATAAAGACCACAAAACGTTGAAAACTATGCAAAAAGTTGCTGTTTAATCTTTAGCACTGTGGATGGGGTATGTACGACTCTTGTTACTACATAAAAACAGCTAAAATATATGTATGTATATATTGACTTCCTTAAAATCAATAGGATATTTTTCTTTTTAAGTACTAAACATTACAATTTTCATTCCAGACTTCCTAACTATTCAGGGACAATTAGATGCCTTAAAAAAAGATCTTCAGATGCTGGTCAGTTGACAAAAGACATATGTAACCCAGAAAAGAAGTACAAGTATAAACGATTTTTGTTATCTTACGATGAGGCACTTTAAGAAAATAGATAACTTAATTAATTTTGTTCAACGTGGCTACAGATTAAATCCGGGGGAAAAAAAACAATCAAAACCAAAAAAACTCGAACTGGATTCCTTGCTTTTTAAGCAACTTTGGATATGAGCAGTTTATATCAGATTAAGGTTCCCAATTATCATGTTTGTGCATGGTAACCAGAAAAAAAAAAATTCCTATAAATTATTCAACAAATTTCATCAGAAGCCAATGTGATATTCTCTGATTCAGAACTATGACAATATAGTTCTAAGACTAGCCTTGTAGCTTGTATCAATTTATAAGTTAAAAACTTATTTGCATTTCAATATCAAATGGCTGGTCTGAAGAGCAGTGTTACTCTTGAAAACTCATTTGATGTTGAAACATTGCTAAGGTTAAATAAAAATAATACTAAGTATTTTCTAGGGATTTTTTTTCCTTTCCCTTAAAGCTTGGGATGAAGCGTGGGTTTTTTCCCCTAAAAAAGGTCTGCAATCTCGCAATTGTTTTCTTTCAGACTGAGGACTTGCGCTTCATACCAAATAACATGTAACATTTTCAGACTTCCTTTGAGGAAAAACTGAATCTGTTTTCAAAGCCACTTATTGCAAATGAAGTGTGCTGGATCACTCTTCCTTCTTTAATGTATTGGAATGCTATATTATAGATCTAAAAATGGATTAAATGGTTCCTATCAGTTTGAATAGTGCTTAATCAACGCAAATGTTTAGCACTTCTCTGAATTGCAATTAAGCATGCATTCCTGAAAGAAAAGATTTACCCTGTTTTCTAGTTATAGACGAACAAGGGCTTTGGGAATGCATTCAACTTATGTTTTTATCTGCTGCTTGTTATTACAAGATACAAGAAAATCTGAGACTGTTCCCATTAATGATTCATCTGGCATCGGAAAGTAGGAGTCATTTCCTACTGGAACTCAAAAGAAGTATATTTGATTGAATGCCTTTGAGATAGCTGTGAGAGAATGGCTGTTGACTGAGCAAATATTTTAGAGGGGAAAAATTCCTATAGGAACTCAAACTGCAGACTTTGCCTTAAATGGAAAGTATATTGTAATACTGTGTGCAGTCAGAAGGGTTTTATTTTCATTTGGAACATGTAGTTTTATATACAATCTGCGAAGAGGAGAGGTCTATAGAGGAAAAAATGTGCAATAACAGTGTACAGTATGTTAGATATGAAACTCTGCAAAGTACTATAGAGTCACATCATTCTGTCTCGACGCTGCTGTAATAATTCCTTGATGAAGGTCCAGATAAGGCAGGAGGATGTGGTGATCAAGCTAGATGTCTAGTAGTCATTAGTGGAAGCTATTGGGAGCTGACTGCTTGTGAGAAGCTGAGAGTTTACGAGTGACAGGTTCAGATGAATGATTAAGGAGAACACCATTGGAATACTGATTCTGGGAGTAAGATAATGGAATACTGACATGCCTCATACATGGGCAGGAGTGTGAGGAACAATATGTGAAAAAATGGTAGAATATTTTGTGATGTAGAAACTATGGGGAGTGGGAAACTCACTAGATATACAAGAAACGAAAATAGATATGGAGGAAGAAAAAGAGCGTTGGAAGAGTATCACAAAAAAAGAGAGCTAGTACAAGGATGGGTACTCATGATAACATTGGAAAAACAGGAGAAAAAAATGGAGAAGTAGAAGGAAGCAGGGAAAGATGGCTAGAATGAGAAGCGCAGGAGAGAATATAATAACTGTTCATACGTACAGAACGGAATGTATGCATCACTTTGTTACAATCAAATTAATTAGTTTCTCTAAATAATATGGAAATACGTGTATAGCAAACATTTGGAATACGATTTCAGTGCAATAGATGTTGCTAACCATGGCAGAAAAATGTCAGAGTTTTTCTTCAAACAACAATAAACATGAAACAATTCATATAAGTGTAGGTTAATTAACACTGTTAATTTAAAATGTAAATTACAAGAAGAGGATCAGAAGAAAAAAGCTCCCTTCTGTTGGTATGCTACATCTTTTTCTGGAAACTGCTAACCAACTCTGACAAAAATGTCTTCAGAAGTCTTTTTATAACTAAGAATAATTATTTATTTTTATGTTGAAAAGCACTGTATTGTACCAAACTATTTTAAAATACTAATATGATGGAGAAAATAGTTAGAAAGGTCTCACAAACTCATTAATATCACCCCTACCCCCCTCCCCATTTTGTCTCTAAGAATTATACTTCCCAAAATGCTGAAAAAATTATTCCAGCATAACTGGTCTTGCAAAACTGGATTTGGGTGGTTTGGAACTGGAAAACTTAGCTATTTATATGTATAATTTGTGGCAGGAATCTAGACATCTTCATCCCACATCAAGAAAGGTGTCGAATTATTCGAGAAATACAGGAAAAACATGTTGGGAAAATTACTTATGAAAAAAATGTTGAGCAATATCAGGAAATAATAGCATCCGAACACTTTTAGGTTGCAGGTTTTTTTCTCTAAAATAAGAAGCAAGAAGTGAAAACCACAAGGGGCCATCTTCAATCAACACATTTTATTTTTTCTAGTATCACTAGATCCACTTCTAAACCGATTTAGTCAGATTAAAGCATTTTTCTTGTGTAGACACACTTTAATTTACCTTGTTCCCCCCAGTAATTGAAGTATGTTCTGAGGACTCCTCGTTAGCTTTGAAGACGTCTCTTATTTTGAAGACATCTGTCAATTATTGCAGTTGCTTACTTTTGATCACATCTGTCCACAAAAGTTTTGTGTCTCCACTGAGAAATGTATTTCTACCCTTGAAGAGAGCTTAGCCAAAGCCTCTTTTGAGAGATGTGACTGCTTTTTGCTCCCTTTCTATGGCATTCATGGCTGTCACCTCGCTCCAGGCTCTGAACTGAAACGCCTGGCTGAGGAGTGGAGCTGTTATAATCTCCTTAAAAGCAAGGATCCTTTGCCAGGGTTGACTCAGCCCAGCCTCTGAGAGGTGTGAACAGAGCATTTTTCTACAGAAGGAGCTCAGGTCAGTTGGGCTTCTAACTCAAGTTCAAGTCCAGGGAAACGAATGTGGTCCCCTCATCCTAGGGATGCAGGTTTTTGTAGACGACATGGGAAAAGCCACAGCGCAGCAACACAAATTTTATGCTGCTCTTTACTGGATCTAGGTAGTTGGATGATCCTCCAATGGTTGATCTGCTGTTCCCTCTAGGAACAGAGCAGAGGACAGGCTGCTGTGCCGCATGACTGCTCTGTTATGTGCCCCAGAGAGGCTTGCTTTCCGTGCTGAAAGTGGCCTTGCTGGAAGGAGTTTACAGAAATTACTGCTTTCTACCCAGGCCATTGTGAGGTCGGATGCTCAAGAACGTGTATCTTCTTAAAAGAAAGCTGAAGAGGATCACAGTTTTACAGAATTGTTATGAATCCCGAGGGACAAAGTCACAATTAAATTACACTCCACAAGTGAAGCTCACTCTCTTTCTTTAAGTATCCCAAGTACATGGTGCTAACTTTTTTCTCTGCGCTCTCAGAGGATTTCTGCATTCTTTCCTCAGAAAGTACATTTTCTGGAACGTGTTTCATAACAGTCATGTCTCTGTACTTCTTTGGGGAGAAGTTGCTTAGCAAATACAGCCAGGCTTTATATAAACTATGTACGATGTTAACACAGTGAAAAAAACCCAAACAAAAGAAACCCACACATAAAACACCAAACCAAAACCAAAAAACCCTGCCATGATCACTAGTTTCCTAAAGGTGGCCCTAAATGTGGATTCATGGATTTATACTTAGGCAGTTAAATAAGTGACATGGTGTTAGTACAAGTTGCTGCATTCTCATGTTTTCTACTTTTTTGTTTTAGATAGGTCACTTTCTCGTTTAGGAATCTAACCTTAACTATCTTCTTCTAGGACACTTGCTTTGGTTCTTGCTTGACCTTCTAGGCTATCAACAGTGGCTGCAGTTTCACAATTACAATACTTTTTTCAAAAGCACTTAGGCTTCTAAGTGCTTGAAGGGAAGTGCTGTCTTCTTTTCTTCTGGGTGTTAAGCAAGAGAAATGGGAGGAGGTTTATTTGGGTTTCAGTCAAATTAATAATTATGCTACTGTGATATAAGAATTCGCCTATGAGATGCGGAAAGAAGGAATTTAGGAAAGTAGAACGAACTGGAAGAAGAAGTACAAGGACAGAGTAAAGAAGTCTTCTCATTCTGCCACTGTGTTCTGACTGGGAGATGAAAGTCTGCTGGTGTCCTGAAACTCATATTTCAGGGTCATCAAGAGTCTTGGTTAAGTGGAAATTTTCAAATTATTTACAACAGTTTTACCTAGGCAGAGGGAAGGAGTTAGAGACAAGGGAATACTTGACCGAACAAACCACGAAGTGATTGTGGAAGTGATTCCACAAACTGGAACTGTCATCCATAGCAGCTTCCAGCAAAGGCAACTGAGAGAAAACATTGTTTGCTGTCTGAAGAAATCCTCCTCTAGTTCAAGCTTTTACAACTTTCCAATTAAATATAAATTAATTTATTGCTTATAGCTTACCATACTCATATAATACTAGGTCCAAATCTTCTGACCTTAAAAACTCACAGTCAGTTACTAAATGAGGTGTGGCTATACAGCAATGTAATAAAACATGCATAATTATACATTCAATTCCTTGCATAATCATCTTTTTCTTGTTGCTTTTCCACCATGGTTTTGCCACTTTAAAAGTAGGTCAAACTAAGATTTTAAGTCACATTTATTTCAGTTTGTTGCATCTATGTCTTCCTGTAGCATGAAACAAATCTACACACAGACAAATTCAGAAAAATAAATATATCTACGACCATATTAGTGTATTCTGCTGCTGATGGTGCTGACTGTGTTTAAAAGTTTAGTAATTTCACTGAAGAGTTATAAAACAGAGAGATGCAGGATACTGGTCTGATAGAGGACAGCATCTTGTATCTCCCTGTGTGCTTAAATTATTGGATCTTTTAACATACTTTATACAGATCCAAATGCATCCAAAGACACGTTCTACATGTCTTTTCCTCTTTTTTAGAATGCATCTTTATACCAATGTCAAAGAAAAGCAGAACAAAATGGGAAATTTTTATCTCTGCTCTACCTTGGGTAGCTCTATACAACTGTACACCAAAGTCATTCTTGTAACAAAAGTAAGTGAAATATGAGCTGATTCCACTTCAGAGAAGTCAGAAGATGAACTCATGCTCTAGGAACAGCAGCAATATCATCACTTTCTATAAACAGCACATGAAATGCCCAGTTCTGTTATCTAAAGACATCCTGATCATGCAGAACATCTGAGCAGAGACACAGCAAAGTCAAGTCACATTGTCCTTCCTGCCAAAAAATCGTTGTGCCCCATGCACCTGAAAAAGGGGTCATTCTTTGTGCACTTTAAACACCACCAACACTGATGGATACATCGATATGATTTTGACCAACTGAAAGATAAAAATGGTGCTCTCTATGACTGCGCTTAAAGGCATTGTTTACCTGCAAAACTCATGGAATTAGACAAATAAGGATATAGACCTTCTTAGTTTCATTAGCAAGATAAACTTTCTTACTGAAAAACTGAAAGCCTTACTAAACCTCTAAAGACCAGCATGAAAGATGAGGAATTATCCAATCTGCATCCTTCCAGTCAGTTGAGAATTCAACCACAAGATACTAGTGCAATAATAATAATGATAATAATGAAAAAAACCCAACCCCAAAACCAATTTGAATAATTTCGGTTGCTCACAGAATCATTTTTACAGGCATTAGACCGATATTATGGCATTATATTTTCCTTTGTAATTGGAACTCAATTAGCCCAGTTTGGATGCTACTTAGATAGAACAATAGATTATTCTATAGTATGTCCTGAGTATGAGACTGCAAGGATAAGCCTTGTCTGACCAATTGTAGACATCAGCAATGCAGACTGAATCTTTCCATTCTAGGCTCCCTTCATAATCAGTAGAAATAAATAAGCAGTTCCAGGCATGATGCAACCACCTACTATAAATATAGAGGTAAAGTATAGATACAACATAAAATATATATTTCTCTGAGCCATTAGTTCCCTAGTTCTTCCCCAAAAAGCCATAAGGACCTGACGATAAAGTGATAACTCTGAATTTTTTTGGTCACTCAGATTCTGTCCAGAGTACAGATAGGATCACATTACAAATGTAACTACATTCTTCAAGTGATCATCTGGTATGTTCAAAGCTAATATGATTCAGCTTATCCAGAGAGCAGCAATTTTTTTTTTTTTTTTTTTCCTGGCAGAATCATGTGTTAACCAGGTTGGCCTGTCAACACCTAGTATGCTAAAGGACTGGTTTTGTTCCAAAGCATTCTGGTATAACCTGGGCAGCTTTCCCAAGCTGCCAGGTGGAAGAGATGGAGAAATGTGGGTGTTGGAAGACTATAAGCCAAATCGTGTCAACTGTTTCTTACTGTATTTTTTTAACTGGGGGAACTCTAAAATTGAAATAGAACTTTCTTGATTTAAAAATAAATAAATATATGCTGAACACCTTTTTCCCTCTCAGAAAGCGTATGTGAAAAAATTCAAACCTAGGAAACTTCCTACCAGCGAATGGGCATGGATATAAGGGATCCTGGTGCCTAAACTGTTTCAGTGTTGGGGGCATTTTTAAGTATTTTTAAATGACTAATGGCAAAATCCTGGTGTGTCTCCTGCCTCTGTCTAGTTCTCAGTCATTACAAAGATCTCACTTCTAGCTTACCTGTATTACTTTCCTGTATACTACTTTTCTATCTGGTCTTCAGAATGGAAAACTGAAAAAGATTGTCATAGTGGTACTTCTGTGCTCACTTTATTTGTGCAACATTACAATCATTCCAAATTCTGAGCAGAGTGTGGTGGATATTTCAGGGTGATACACATAAAAATTATCAGCCCCTTTGCAATTCCAATTAACTCCCCAGATCACTTATCTACAGCTGTGTTAAACTTCCGGATTGATTCTACTAATTTTGTAGTTTCATATTCATTAAAAAAAAATATTTTAACTGCTGTGTAATTTTTACTGAGTAATTAACAAAGTGGAAGATGTATAGCAGACAGATAAATGGTAATGTAATATGCTAATTATGCCTTTAATCTAATATTTCACTGTGGTATTACATAAGAAAAAAGATCATGCATTTGTTAAAATAATATCAAGAAAATAAGCAAAATAAAAAACAAAACAAGATTAACCAATGCAATGTAATAAAACAAAATCCATTCTCTGGTCCCCAGATGGAGAGCTGAAACAGACAGTAAAAGGAAGACTAGCTGAGATTATAATCATTTAGTGTCCCGAATATAGTCATGAGAGCCTGTGCAGTGTGCTTTTGTCTGAGTCTAGGCCAATGACCTCTTCATAAAATCTTGTTATGCATCCTGAAGTACACACCTTTTCATCTGTAATCCTTCTTTACAACATACTCAGAAAAGAAGATTTAAAAAAAAAAACAAAAAAAAAACCACAGCACAAAAACCAACCCAACCAACCAACCAACCAACCAAAAAATGTCAGCATGAAAAAAAGCTTGAATGATAAAGCAACAAGAACATTAACAAAAGCAAATCCTGATTAGATAGACTCAAACGTTCATAAACATCCTTATATGAGGAATGCATCACAAGAGGCTAACATTGTAAATAAACCTTGGAGTTAATAACATAGATATTGTGGGTCATGATGTTCCACATCATGATCCAGAATACCTTAATTCAGCAGAACACTTAAACAGTGAAGATCTTCCTTTGGAACATGTAAATGTAGGTTAAAAATCCCTTCAAAGAAATGAGAACTGTATTTCAGCATCAACTTCTCAGAGAATATGTGAGACATCTCTTTAAATTGTCATCAGCCTTGTAAACATTCCCAGTATATTTCTAGGTAAAGCCAAATCAGTTAGTTTAAACAACCCTCAATAATATTATTTAGTTTATTTCACTTTTTTGAAAATGGGCTACAATTGTGCCAAGTATCACTTCTTTACCTGCTAGATGAACTGGTAGCTGGAGATCTGCTACCAGGACAAGACCTCAGGAGATCATCTGTTCCCTATAGTGTAATATTTTAAACTATACTTTTGTCTTAAAACATACCGTAATGTGTGATGTTTAGATGCACGGAGTGTGAGATTGCTAAGTGGCATTGAGACCACTTTAATCTGACCATGTAGACATAACTGAAGCAAATTCCATGTCTATAAATATAGTTTCTGATGTTTTTCTAATTATTTAAACCTATTTTTCTTGGTATGAATAAGTATGCATATTGCTATATAATGTTATTCACTAATTCTCTGGTTTAACGCCTGCTTAAGTCTAGGAACATGATTCCCTTGACTTGAAATATTTTACATTAAGCCAGACAATATTTGAACTTTTTAAAATTTGCAGATCCCAAAAGGAGGTCTTAACATAAATATAAAAGGACATCTTTAGTTCCTAATTTCTAGGGTAACATTAATCATTGCTGTAGAAACCTTTACACTGAATTCCACTGTCACCACTGTGAGATTTCCTGGCTTTAATAATTAACTCAAACTTTATAATCCATATTATTTAAATTTCAGTTTAGTACAAAGAAGTATAGTCCATTTATGGTAATACAATAACTGCTTATTCACACTTTTATGCGTGTGTCTAATGAAATACTGTAAACCCTTTTATGCAAATAGGACTTTCATATATTGATCAGATTTACAGCGTTTTGCCTTTCCTACAATTCTGCATGAACGAACTGCATTTTGTGCAGGGTCTCCATAAATGTGTGCCTACCTGATTAGTAGAGTGAAATGATGAGTATGCATATCTGTACTTATCGCCAATTATTTATGGTTTATTGTTTTAATTACAAGGAGCAGCCTTTGCAGTGACTGTGATACAATATTCATACGTAGAACTGAGTTTGAAAAAAATTGTACATTTAAATTAGACTACAAATTAAAAAAAAATTATCTGGCATTAATTTTAGGTATCACTTAGGGGAGCCGAGATGTATTTTTATTGCAGAGTAAACCAGAAAGTAGAAGTTACATTTCACCGTTAACCGACTGTTACATGACAAGTAAACAAGTTTAATCGTGTTATTCACCTCATTGACTTTAAT
Source organism: Leptodon cayanensis (assembly GCA_027564655.1). Lineage (NCBI taxonomy): Eukaryota > Metazoa > Chordata > Aves > Accipitriformes > Accipitridae > Leptodon > Leptodon cayanensis. Next base: position 1,813,373 of record JANXJC010000008.1, on the reverse strand, counting down.
GATTCAATAATAGATGTAATAGGCACCTCAGGACCAGATGGCTGAGGGGAAAAAAAGTCCCCATGAACTACTACTTTTTCATCTCAAGTATCTGATAAATATGTTCACTCCCTGCACTGCGATGACAGCCGGAATTTCTCACCAGCTGGCCAGTTGCTCTGCACAGCGGGTGCTATCAACCTCAGCTGAATGTTGAATTCTCAGCTCTGTAGTAAGTTCAGGACTTGTGGGGATTTTTTTAACAAACTCTTTTTATTGATTTCACATAAACATTATAATAATTGACAAAAGGATAAGTGGATGAGATCTTAGAAAAGGGTGGCTCATGAGTCAAGGTTGAATTCAGCACGAGCTCTACTTGTAACGGTGCTCGTCAACCACATGCATTAGCCATATGGGTTGAAGGTATAGAGAGAAAGTGGGGCTACAGCTACCTCTCGTCAAATTGTTTTACTACCCCAACCTTTTTGCTCGGTATTGTGCTACCTCAAGCAGAGCCTGCATATGATCACGCCTGGCAGACATTTCAACCATGAAAACACTGTTTATTTCTAGCTGTCATCTGTGCTGCTGCAAGAAGAGTGCCGAAGAACCCCCCCTTTCCCAGATATGTCAGCAAAATGGACACGTTGATTATCTACAGCCTGTATCAGCCAACACCATTCAGATCTGAAGCAGCATACAGCCTACTGCCTGCCACTATTGCTTGCTGTTGGCCATGGGTTTTTAGCCCTCCTATTCTTCTTTACTTAGATATCACATCTGTTTCTGCCTCTGGCTGCACAAAATCCTACCGGCGCAGAGCCTAACAAGACAAAAAGGGTTTTTTCATGTGTGTGTGTGTCTTCACGGAACATTATTTCCTCTTTGTTACCCGATTTCTGATTTGCCTTTGTAAACAAGACCATACTTGGTCCTGCATCAAGAAGAAATTTTGTCCAGTGTTTTGGAAGGGAAACTGAAAGGTACATAATCAAAAGAGAAAGGAGAAAAATAATACACAGGTGCATTAGCCGTCTCATCAGTTAAGTGATTCTGAAACACAAGACAATTCTAAAAGCCTGTGATAACCTAATTGTATGCCTATTCAAAATCCACTTTTAAAACAAATTGGAGTTTCTCAGCAGCTTTAATTACTTCCAAGTTACATTAAAATGTTAGAAATTCCAGAACAAGAGGCATCACACACCACCATAAAACTTCATTTTTCTTTATTACTCACTGCATTTGTTATATGCTATTTATCTCAATTTAATGCACAATAAGAAGTTCTTCAGGTACTATCATAATAATGAAGAATAGGACTCTTTTCCTACCATAATAATATATATTTTCCCATAGCAGTATATAAAGCCAATTATTCATATTAGTTAATTTATTGACACAACATCACTTTGTAAGAGGGTACTACTATTCCTCTCTATAAAAAACCCTAGTTTAGATAAACAGAAACTGGAAGACATTGAGAGTAGTCTTTGGGGGTTCTTAATCATGGACATGCCTCTGTTCACATACCTTTTTACAAAGTATATGTGCCAAAACAATACATGTGGAAAAACAGTTTGCTACTAAAAAAGAACCAGGAGAAAGCAAAAAAAAAAAAAATTAACAAAAGCCAGCGTAATTAAATATTAAAGTACAAAGAAATTTATATTCTAGAAATCAATACAATGATACACCAACTACAGCAAGTGAGGTGTACAAACAAAAACACAAAAAAGAGGGAGGTGAGAATAGGAAGAACAGTAATTTAAAAACGGCAACAGGAACAAAAATAAAATTTTCAATTATGTCAGGACCAAAAAGGATGGGAGAGAATTGTTGGATTGCTTATTTACTTGGATATCAGAGGTTGAAACAGCTGGTTAAGAAAATCAAAATAGAAGTATTCTCTGCATCATCTGTCATCAAAGGAACAAAAATCTCTCTCTATTCAGGTACATGAACCAAGGTACAACGCATACAAAAACTGTAACGGAACTACCTAATAAACTGATATTAGGCCATGGTGAGAATTTACTCTCTGGCACTTTACAACTGTATGCCAGGCACACAAGCTAAATGGTGCAGAACAGTCCACTTCAGAGCAGACTGATTTTTTTCTACAACAGATAGCACTTAGCACTGGGATTTCTTCAGCACTATGTTGTTTTTCTATGACCCTCACATTCTATATTTGGGGGTTTTTTTCAGTTCAAAGTGTCTGAGAGTAGGCAAAGTCTGTGCAGACCAGATAGTTGCATAAACATCAGTGTGACGATCTTCTTGAATGAAATGATTATATGTATTTTATGCTTGGGAGGTATTTTGGAGTGCTTGGGGATGCAGACTCTTCTGGGAAAATGTTGGAAAACTGCACGGGATAGCAAATATATAAATCTCATACAATTGTTTTCATACGGCCTTTCAAGACAACTCCTTTGGAAGAATAATTTGGAGAATCCCATGCAGGCTTTGCTTTACAGGATCTAGTTGGTTCATTCCAAAAGGGAACTGTAAGTGAATTAACACTCACACAAGACATAGGACCAAATTAAGCATCTACATAATCTGGGAATGTAAACAGATACTAATGCCAATAAATAACAACATTTTCAGATTGTACACATCTTTTTTTAAGCAAGGGATTAATCCAAAGAACTGACAGGAGTGAACTTTTTATAATAGTAAATCACAAAAATACGTTGTTAGTTTTGAAATTGGGTCAATTTGGCAGAGAAAGGATTTGGGGATTGGTAAATGGGAAGTATTAGTCCAAACAAAATCTAAACCAAAATGAAACAGTATCAGAACCACACTTTATTCACAAACTCAATGGCTTTAATTCCTCTCCAGAATGACAAACTAAGAGTGTCATCTCTTCCAAAGTTTCCCATCTCTCCCAGAGTGTCCTTTATGCTACAGTTCAGTGTGTTCCGTGATAGGCTTCAGCTTCATTTATACTGAAATGCAAAACTACTCCATGGTGTGCCTTACATCCCAGCCTTCCAAGCACCTGGATCGGGCATCAGACAGAATGCACTGTAACTCCCTTTGAAAAACCACCTGGTTTAACCTCTCTTCTAAAGCAGAACTGGAATCTCCTTTGCAGGGAAAGCAGGGCATGGGTTGCAGAAAGAGGAGGGCACTAAATGTCCACCTCTTACTCTTACTCTGACGTGGGCTCAAGGTATGTCTGGGGAACCCAGATTCTGAAATGCCTTTAGGTACCATGTTAGACATCTTTGTCAATCAATCTCGTCTAATACATACCTCCCACTGCGGTCAGGACAACCATGCTGGGGCTCGAGGCTTAAGGCTTCCTCCTGCCTCAGGTGTCCGTTCAGCCCTCAACCCCTTCCTTCTCGCTGAGGATTCACCTGGTTGCAGGGTGAACTGGTTTGGGAAACTAATTTGAGTTAGAACCAGCTTTGTGTGTGTGCTTTGATCTAAGCGGTCATAAAATTGCAGCCTTGGGTAAGAGGTGGTAGACCATATGGTTCAAGCCCCTTCTGTGGTGGATACTTAATTATTTATACAAAGCCCAACAGCAAGCTTTTGGTTTGGTGCTTAGCCACATAGAATTAAAACCTTTTTAATAATGTGTCTTATAGATAAATGCTTTAAGATAATAAAAATGTCTGTCATTTTTATTTCACTCTAGTTCTTGTTTTCTTTTATTCCTTTGCAAGTGCTTGATATGAAAATTTCACTTTCAATTTCAAGTACTCTTTGATGTCACAGTTTAGAGGGGTGGGTTATTTGTTTTCAGTGAAAAATTAAATCAGTCAACGGGAACACTTTTTTCCCCAGCGACAATATCAAAAGTGAATTATTAGGAGTGCCTTCACCACGCTCCTGATAAGGAAGGATAACTGTACCTGGATGAGTAACTAACTATATTACATATACTATGGCTAAATGAATGAACATAATACACCTAAAGTGTGGAAGTTTGCCTTGTTCAGCCTTTTCTAGTTTTATTTTTTTGTGTCTCCTGTGTTCCCAAATACTGATTATGTAGTTCTTTAATGGTCAGCTGGGTTTTGTTGGTAATTAGCCTCAAAGACAAAGGCTAATTGCTCAATTGTCTTTGGAGTGTCTGATGGGAGAAATCAGAGCTGGTGGCCGACCAGAAAGTGGAAAAGGACAACCCTCCAGAGTTGATAAAGGAAGCTTGTATTAATGTCTTTTAACATTCATTTGACAGTATATAAATTTTCTCCTTCTAAACACGCATGCCTCCAAAGCCAAGCTGCTGTATCAGATATTGTAAGTTTACACTAATGTGTAATATTTCTGGTTATTTGTGAGATAAGCTTTTTAGCTGCTTCCTGTCATGTTGTTTATATTTAAAAGAGGAGTTTGTTTAAACTCTAGTAAAGATAGAGTTACAAGTACCAGTGGGAGATTTTAGATTTGTTTTTAGTGATGGAAAAGCTTTCTAAAAATGTATAATTCTGGGTGGCTCAATGTACTCAATATGTCAGTAGTGATACTGCTACTGTTACAACAGAAAACCAAACAGATTTAACAGATGATATCCAGAAAGCCAAATAACAGGCTATCTTCTAACCTGGTGGGTAGCATTATGTTTTCTAGGTGATGAAAGAAAGACCTATGTAACATGAACAGAAAACAGCTGAGTCTTTTCTTCCAAGTGTACTTTTCTTTCCAGGCAGGATTAACATTAGAAGAGGACTTTGGTGCCATCAATAAGGGGCTTGTGGTCCTCTTAATGTCTATATTAAGTCCAGAAGTATCCTGGAAGTATTTATATCATCTACTTCTAGGCACTAACTCTCTTTATGACCTGTTATTCAAATGAGTTTCCACAACTGAAAGAATTTATGTCAGATTGCTTTTCATAAATGGATGGAAGGGTAACTAAACTGCCTCAAAGATCCCAGTGTAATTAGTTTTAGTATCTATGATAATGTTGCCATTTTTAACACAGCCTGTATTTTCCCTAACCAATTTTCCATATTCATGGTCCTACATCTTGCTGTGATTTTATAGAAAACTGCTAATTAGTAAGAGATTAATTTGAATTTGTTCATTCCTACCACACTTTATAGTAGCCAACAGACCTAATAATATTGCTAAAGTGAATCATCAGGGAGTTCAGTTTTATGATTATATTTAATAATGAAAGCACATTATCCCAAACCTTTTAATTTTGAGGCCCATCTACAACATGTAGAAAAAGCAAATGAACCTAGACAACTGAATTCAAAACCTAGAAAGCCAGGAGTTTGTATTCCCAACAAAAACAGTGCAGATACTGAAAATAAAGTTGGTTAAACATACTACGTGCAACATTTCCTTCACTTCAGTCAGTGAGGCAGTGGAATTTCATCCTGATATGTGGGATGGCAAGGGAGGATAACAGACATGGGCCATAGTTACCCACCAGCTATATTTTGCCCTTTTCCCTGAAGACAACAGATGAAGTAAGCCATCCTATTTCCAACCTATTTACCCCAAACCTTTCCCTCTGACCCAGGCTCAGCCTGACAAAATTAATTTGGTGTATGGCTGAGAATCCTTGAGCTGGCCCTATCTGCAGCATGCTAGAGAGAGCCCTCATCTATCAGTTTAGTTAATAAGTAGAACAAGTAACTTTTCCAATGTACACCTTCCCTTTTAAAATATGTAGTATTTTTCCACTGAAAAGTAATTTTCTAAACTGTACAGATTAATTGCAAAGGACAATGAAGTCTAGAGTTTTCATTACACACTTATCTGTATCATGGTTCTGAGACATCCCTACAGCATACAGCGCTTAATACTGTGATTATCAAATCACAAAAAAGTCATATTCAGTGAACATCTGACAGAAAACCGCCAGTAGGAAAAAAAAAAGAGAAAAGAAGACATTTTTAAAAAGGTAAAATTGGTGGAGGATTGGAAAAAATACATTAGAAGTATTGTCGTACAGCATTCTCAACATAGGAAGTAATGTATGCAAATAACTGTGCAGTAAGTATTATTTTTAATTATTTTAGGGTTACTTGTGAGTATTTTACTCATTTTGAGCAATACCTATCTGCTCAAATTCTCCAATTAAGTTCACGGAGTGAAATATTATTTGCTGGAGAAGATGTAAACTCCTTTCTTTGCTGGGTCAGATGCTGCCACTTTGATCGAAGTTATTAAATATCCTGCTGCAAATGTTGATGTTGAACTATTGCTTCTATAGAATGAGAACAGCAGGTTTTGTACTATTAATTAGGAGTATTTTTAAACTCTAAATGTAATAGAAAGACATATGTGTAGGAATATAAAAGTGTGTGTGTGGTCTATAGGTATATAAAGATAGGTACATTATGCAGGCATGAGTGAGCATTTCTTAAAAATTGTTGAGAATACAACACTGTTAACAGAAACAGAAAGACTCTATAAAATATCCTGTGATAAAGCTCAATAACAAAGTTCCTTTAGACTAAAACCTAAAGTGGCAGTACAAATGATATTGCAGGACTTAAGATCACTTTTCATCTGCAAATTGTACATGATTATCACTTTCTAGACCACAGACAGTTAGTACACGTAACCTTTTTGACAGGGAAACATAGCCTTTTATGAGGGTTTGCAAATTGCCGTTTGTCCACCAGGTATGTAGCAAACTTTAATATTTCTGCCTTGTAACTGGTGTAGTGAACTTTTCTAGACAAACTTGAAAATGCCTGACAGTTTGCTATCTTCCTGGAAAATGTCAGGAAATCTAAACAAGCATTCTGTAATAGCGAGGTGTCATGTCTCAGAAACTACTACAAGAACAAGAGGTTATTAAATTTATGCTATAATTCATTGGATTCAGTTCGTGCAACTTCCAAAGAAGAAATGCCATAAAGAAAAGGAAAGTTGTGTGGTGGCATGTGCTATGCAGTTTTTTTACTACTGTAAGCCAGTGAAGTGTGTATGAAATATTATTTCTGTAAACAATTTTTTTTCCCAAAGCCAAAGAACTATTTTGATGCTTGCTTTCCTCTTCTACATGAATCTCAGAATTCAAACTTTCATATAAATCAAACATTGGCTGCGTATGTTTTACTGCATTTTATGATATAATGCATCACCATAAGATAATCTATGTACAAAATTAAATGCTGTAAATTACTGTAAAATGAAGCAACATATCACAATGCGATGCTAGAACTGTAATTCATTGATATTTCCTAGAGCCCAGACAGATGTTGTTTTTCTTGAACTCTTGGTGTCAGAAGTCATTTTTTTCTAATTCATATACCTGGCCTTAAATTATCCTGTTATCAAAAACCAGCAGGTATACATGAGCATGTACACGCATATATA
>JANXJC010000008.1:1788786-1806052 GCA_027564655.1 Leptodon cayanensis | reverse complement strand
ATATGTGAGCTATATTTCGGAATCGAATGAAAAGGGGTTTTGAACTGGTAGAAGTAAATCAAAAAGCATATATCAGTCATTATTTAAATTGGTCTACAAATATAAGCTGTAGCTTGAACTAATGAAGAAGAACCTATGAGTAGTTTTGATAGGCTTTAAATAATGATCTCGTGCTACATCATTAAGCTGAGCTGATATTATTACCTTCTCTGTTATAACATCATTATATAAGATTTAAACACTTTTCCAGGGATGTCAGAATGGTCAAACCTTTCTGAGGTTTCCTTTTCTGTGCCACTACATTGAGACTAAACTTACAACTGTTTTTTTCCCCCTGCTTTTGGTTGTAATTTATCACTGAAAAGAAACAGTTTGACATTACAAAATCCTTGAAAAAAATTGCTTGCAAGTTAAATTGATCTAGGCACGTTTCCTTGCCTTCAGTGTGGCAACACTGTTGACTTTAAGTCCATTCCTGCCATAGACTGGCGTAGGCAGGAGCCGACAGCTCTGCAAACAGGCAGAGGCTCCACGCAGAGCTGCTAATCAACTCTGTTCAACAACTGATATTAGTTAGGGAGCTAGTGGATTAGAACAACGTATTTGCAAAATGTCAGAGCTGTTTGTTTTGAGGCGGCAAGAGCTACTTCGGAGGGAGATTAAAGATCAGCTGAGGTCCTGTGAGAGAAAAGAAACAGACCATTCAGTAAGGACTCTGCATTAGAAACGTGGAGTAAAATATAATAAAATCAGCACCATCTCAAAGAATCTCAATTCAAGACAAAAAAAAAAAAAAAACAAACGCAAAACTCCGTTTAAGTCAAGAGAGCGAGGGATGTACCACATTGGACTATACCAGGAAGGGATTTGGACCACAAAGTCTCGGTGTTTATGTGAACTGCAAAATGGATTTAAATTGCTTTGTAAACAGACTTGGGATTTTATTATTTTAGTAAAGGCAAACAGGGCACGTGCACTTCTCACGGAGTATGAATAGTGTATACTTTAGAATGAAAAATGTTCTCGTACACACAAACCAGATTAACTATCTGTTAATTGTTTAAAAGACCAGGAAGATAAATGACTGAAGCGTCACAGCACTAACATGTATTTTAGACTGCGTATCGACCTGAAATCTGTGGCGTAGCTACTAAGGGCGCGTATGAAGCAGCTGTGCTGAATCCACCGCCATGGGGACGTGGAGCAGCAGAAGGCAGAGGCAAGCCCCGGCAGCTGGGGGCTAGGCAGAGGCACTCCTTCCCTTACTGCCAGCTCGTGCTGGTCACACCGGGAAAGAGAGAGCTTTCCCAGGGTCAAGTGGGAATATCGTGAGCCAGGATTAAGCTCTCAGACCAAAAGCAGTTCTTTAGGCTTCAAGGGGAAATAAGTCAGCCCTCTCGCAGGGGCTATTGCTGACCCAACCTGCAGACCTACCTTTATTTTAGGATGGCTGTTTGCTCTGCAGTCTGCAGAGGTAGTCTTAATAGCGAGGCACCTAATTTTTAAGGGCTGGTGGATCCGGTCCTTAGTGTCCATCTCCTGGTTGCATGGGTACCAGGTGACCAGCTGCCGCTCCCAATACACATATTGTACCTTTCCTGCTCTTGGAAGAGCCCAGCAGGGTGTATGAACATTAGCATAAATTAGCCGTGTCAGCAAGTCCTTCCTGCCTGTTCAGCAGGAATGGGGGGAGATCTCAGCTGAGAGACTTGCCTGGTTTTAGACTTCACGTTTAAACAAAGATTTGGACCAGTGTGAGAGAGTCTGGAAGAGAGTTACAACAATAGCCAGAAATCTAGGAAACAAACAACTGCCTGTGAAGAAGGTCTGAGGAATACAGCTAGTTTAATCTGAGGAACTGAAATCTAAAGGGAGACAAAATAACAGCCTTCAAATCTATGGAAGATTATGGCAGAGAAGAATAAACAAACTGTTTCCAAGGGGAGAGGAAAAAACCAAATAGGTTAAATTGCATTGAAGGACACCTAACTTAGACATTAAGAAAAACTTCCCAGCCGTGAGGATATTTAAGCAACGTAACCAATTGCTCTGGCAGGGTGTGGAATCTCTATCTTTAGATGCTTTTAAGAACAGGTTAGATAAACATCTGCCAGGAACAGTTTAGACATAGCGACCCTCTCTTCAGGAGGGAATTTCCACAGATGAATTCCTGAAGTGGATGGGAAGGTTTTCCGTCTTATTTTCTATGACTTTAACGCACCTCAAAAATGCGTGTTTAATGAATTTACAAATTAATGAACAGAGAAGTACACATAGATCTATCATCCAGTTATTAATGTTGCATTCTTTTTAGAGATGTTTTTTTTTTCTCTTTGCTCTGTATTTTATGACCAAATAATGCTTCTATTGCTTAAACAAATACCACCTTTAAGATGTACATAGCAGAGCTGCACATAACTGTAAGACAGAGCAGGACCTTGCTCTTTTATTTATGAACAATAAGACTTAATGTATTACACAGTTGTTCCACTTTGGCAGAGAGAAAGGATTCCATTTACAACATAAAATTAACATTAATCCAATAAATAGAGTAGCTGAAATTTAAACAATATGCAGGCTTTTAAGAATAAGTGAAATATTTGTCATTTTTGTAGCTGTAATCCTACTTGTTCCAGGCTTATTCCTGCAATAAAATCTTGGAATACCTGTCTTATAAATGCATTCTAGTTAATTTATATTCTGCTTAAATGCATGATTATTCTAGAAGGTTGGATTAAGAAGGCATACTTTCCTTTTATGATTAATGTTAACTCAGAACACATACAAAGCCATTCATCAACAGATGCGTTCTGACACCTGATAAAGTCTGTTCATCCAGATTTTTTTTTCCTAAAGCATGTTGTATAAACATTCTCTAATGTATAAAATATGGCAGTTCTGCATAGCTTTGAAAGTGAAAAAAGTATTTTATTCAGAGGATGAGAAATGTTTTATTTTCCCAAAAGAGCGTGGTTATGTAATTTATGTTATTTATACAGAACAATTCTGCAGCTCCATGTTCCAGTATTCAGAAGAAAAAGGAAAAAAGTAAAAGACATAGAGGTGTCTTTTTGATGCTCAACAGTGTTCACAAGATAGATGTATATATATAATTTAATCACAGCTTTGTCAGTAAGTTGTTCTCATAAAAGTACACTACAAAAAAATTATCACCAGCGAAGGAAGGCAAAAGACAAACCTATCCTTCATACAGTAGCAGGTCTATTACTCTCTTTGCAATAAACGTTCCATACAGTAAATCCCATAGATATTTTTCTTAAACGCTGCTGTATTAATCACATAAAATAAACCAGAGTGATGTCAAAATAGACTGTGGGCCTAAAACAGTGCTGGAGGACAGATGTTTATAATCACCAGTGCTGCTCCTTACTAATTTTTCCAAATATTTCTCCCAAGCAGGTACCTAAGACCCTTTGTTTGGTTTTAGTTAAGGGAAATTCAAGCCCAAATGATGTTCCAGATTTTACAAAACACTTCTCTTAGAAGACTCCATTGACAGAAAGTTTGTAGGGTTTGGCAAAAAGGGCAGTTCTGTATAGAAAACAGCAACATTCAACAACCACAATGCCAGTTAGATTGGAGTTGGGCAATTTTTTCTTTTGAAAGTGAAAAAATATAGGGGAGTAGCTTGTGCCAGGCTTGCATAGGAGTACCAATAGCAGAGACTGTGTGTTACTGGTGGTAAAGTGCTTGAAGTTTGTTACGGCTTTCCAAGATTAACTATTATATCAATCAGAACTTGTCCCCTGATTTTCCATACACTTCTCATCTGAACTGGGAGAAGTAAAAAAAAACCCAAAGTTTTCGGTGCAGAAATAAAAGAAATATAAAACCTAAGAAGTCCACCGAAATAAATTGAAACACAGTGATGAAGCTTTTTGTGCCAGTTATTTAAATTTAATATTAATTATAATCTTTGAAAAAGACAAAACCATTATTGTATCTGAATACTAGAAATTTTTTAAATTTTTTTTTTCTAGTTGAAAAAAACAAATCCAGATTTCGCCACTTTAAAACTAAAGTGAACTGAAATTAATAAAAAAATGTCAAAAGATAAAAGTCTTTGCATTTTGTCTTTTACTTCTGAAGAAAATATATCATGAAAAAACTAAGGTCAGAACTAACTATGATGCAACTTTCATATTAATAGCTGAAAGTTAATTAGCAGCAGTTAAACAGTGGTATTTGGGTAGGTAAAACCAATGGAGGCCTGGTTATATTTAATCTGTGGTAGTCCAGTATTACCCATTGAAAAAATTATGTTTAAAAAAACTCCACAAACCAAAATAAATCCAGCATTGATCTGATTATAAGACAAAATCCAAGTTCAAGAGAGGCGAACGATCAATGGCAACCGATACTCTCCTTTTACTTAATGCAGCAGAGTGCAAAGAAATTACTCCAATGAAATTATTGGCTGTGACAGACCCCCTGGAGAGAGTTCTGAGGGATGCTCCTGAAAGGAGGCCTAAGCTGGTGGGACCCTGGTGCTGCCAGCGAGCCTAGGGCTAGCTTCTTTCTATCAGGGGGTGTCAGGTCTCAGTGTTACCTCCGGTTTACAACACCCATCTGCTCTTGCTTTCGTTGGCAAAATGGGCTTGTGTACCTCAGAGGCTTCGTTTTCAAAATCTGGAGGAGAAGTGAAAGTTTGTATTGATCTACAGTTTATGTGATTACAGGTACCAACATCCACCACAATTAAATTACTCTGCTAACGTAATAAAGGATAATTACATGTAAGGGGTGGTAAGTGACAATTCAGAGCATTCTTTCTACTCCATTTTGGTGTTTGCCAGCACTTTTTAGCTCGCTACAGACTACTATTATTAGTGACCACTTACAAAAGTAACCTCATAAATGAGTCGGGTTGTGCTGTGAGCAAGTGCTGCTGCAAGGCGTGTGATGGTTAGTGCAACACACCATCAGTCAGCATGAAACTCTGGTATGGTTAATTACTGGCTGGAGGAAAGTGGGAGACAGAAGAGAAAGAATTAAAAAATGCTATATATCTGTGCATAGACACACACACACACATTACTATACATATACATTAAAGGCAACTTCTCTCCTGTTTGTCTTCTAAAAATGTTCCCTATGTTCTTCTTTAGAGGAATCATAGAGAATCTCAATGATGCTAGAGACTTCTAATAAAAAAGACACCCTTTCTCTTTCTTTTGGAAACTCCCATAGCATGTAATAGTAAAAACTTTTTTTTTAAAGATTATTTAAATTGTTATTAGAAATAAATACATATCATTTTCTTGATAATCCCATAGATGTTTCCAAGGGATCAATGATTTGTAAAACATTGTTCCTCTTTATTAAAACTTGGGTCATCTAATTTGATTTGAATTAGACTGGAACGACTGTCGTTTTACCCATGAATAATGGGGACAAACTGAATAATCAAACAAAAAGTTGAAATGAACGCCATTTGAAAACAATCATATTGAATGCTATTTTAAGTAAACAACTGATGAACAAATAAAGAAACAAAAATAAATTTTCCATGCTTACCAAGGTTTATCCATTAATACATTACATTTTTATGTTTCCCACTGCAGTTAGTGTCACTTTCCCAGAATACGGTCACTCAAGTTTGTCTATAACTGTTTTCTGTGTTTCTCATGCTTAGATGATTAGTTGGCAATATTTCTACACATCTTAAATATGGAGTTATCCGAGAAAAAAAAGATGACAATATTGCTTTATTCAAAAATGAATAAAAATAAATTTATTAAATGTACTTGTCATCAGAGCTGTACTTCTAATGTTATCCAGTTAATGCTCAAGTTGCTTCACCTTTGCTTTTCCTTATTTTTATAAAAGTGCCTAGCATACCGTACATGTTAGCAAAACTAAATTATATATGCTATTTTTTTATTAAATCACTCTTAACACTGCTGAAAACTACACAATAAATTAAGAAAGGTGTTAGTAACAACTGAAAGAAACTGGATATATAGACAGATTATTTTGACAGTCTACCCATATTAAATATTGTTACAGAATGTAAGAAAATTCTCACATTTTATAAGAACACTGTGTTCTCACACCAGTGCACAGCTTAGAAAACTTAGGTCATGATGACTTAAGATGAGAGGAACACAAATGCAGCACATTTCCTCTACAGTCATTTGGAATCAGTCTAAGGATACAAAATTTTCAGTGAAAACTTGAAGTCACAACATATAACAAACCAAGAATATCCTCAGGCCAAATCAGATGTCTTAAAATAGCAATTTTTTAATTTTTTTTTTTTAATCCTTTCCTACTCTTGCTGGGTTTTTGGCATATCAGCAACAGTGGGTTTCATTACCGCTTTTGTTGGATCTTGGGTGGGGGGGAGTTGATCAATTTGGGATTTTTTGTTGTCGTTGCTTTTTTTTTGCTAAAATATGCTTGCACTGATAATCATCTTAGTATCATCCTAGTAATTATGACTCTTAGGCAAAATTTAGCAGTCAGTTTTCATCTTTGTTTCAGGAGAGCTCTGCCTCAGTACTTCCATGTACTATAATGTCCTACACTTTTCAAAAGCTAATAGCCCGAAGAAAGGAACAGTTTTGGAGTGGGTGTCTAGGTGGATAGCCAGAGCCACAACAAGACATAATTATAAAAAAGTTCAGCTTCAGTTCCATTTAACTCCAAAAAAACCTGTGAATTGATTTTCAAGTGTACTCCGAGATGTGTTGTAGGATGTTTAAATGCTCAGTGTTCTTATGGCACAATTTTCAGTAAAATAATACCATTATAAAGCAATGTGTGCAAAATTCTGTTAAGTGTCATATTTATCAGACCCATCATGTTTACATGTTAGTAGTTTGGGTGCTGCTGAGGTATTGATATTTTTAAAAGTTTACAGATTGCTTCTGCTATTTTTACTTTCACATTAAAAGTATGTTTCTACTTGACACTAGTCTAGAAAAAAAACACATGTGAAAAAACAAAACAAAGTATTAGCTGCCTTGCTTATTCAAAACAGTGCAAGGACAAGCCAAAAATAGGTTATTTTTTTCCACGTTTATCAAACTTATAGTTAAACAATAATATGTACTTCTTACTGAATAAGTCAGTTAAGTTAGTCATGTCAAGAAAGCAAGTTATATCTGTGTTAAAATTGGTCCAAGATATCCCATAATAATGCTTTTATTGAATACTAGATTTAAGGCCTGTCCCCCTTCCCCCCAAATATCTTAAGTGTCTTGCTTTCCTACAGGAAATGTTAACTCTGTTAAAGATGGAAACTTTCTATTTTAGAAAGGCAAATTTCCATCTAAGAAAATCTGGATATTTCATGAATATTGTAGCTTAGTGTTACTATAATACTGTAAAGATGAAAAAGCGGTGCTTTTTACAGTGATTAATTTTATCTCCTGGAATGTAATAGCAATCTGTTTATTTAATCAGAATTCTTATGGTGGTACTTGAACCACATGTGTCCTAATTTGATATAAAAATGTCAAGATATTCATATGAACTTATTCTAAACTAGTTAAACTGGATGCATTCCAAGCATGTAAGATACAACATGTGGATTTCTGTTCTCTAACCTTATGAACATTTGCACATGTTCAGGAAAGCCCACTGGATAAAATTTATGTATTGCTAATGATTTTTATTGGCCCCATGGCCCAAAGTGGTGGCAAAATGCCCAGGAATTTGAAAGAATCCTGTTTTATTTAGTAGTCAGAATGCAGAGAGCCGTAAAAATAGAAAGGGCTTGATGGAAGTCCAAATGCTCTCTAACTGGCAGAACTGAGGTTGCTTGTGCTATGCAGCCTTTTGTTGTCAGATCTGTAAAGCATATTTTTGGGGGGTGATATACTAGCTCAACGTATTAGACAATGATGTAAAGACAGAGTGATGTCCCTGAGTTCAAATTTTCCACCACTTCTTAGAGGACCTCAAGTGGAAGATCCACATAAGCATAAATTGAGAGGGACGTAGGAAAGCACTAGCTTCACCTTATCTGTTTCTTTGTGTGGGACCATTTGGAAATCTCTCTGTTGGAGCCCAGTATCTTAAGGACACTGTTAAAATTAGTAGGGAGAGAAGACGCACCAGTGGAATTGAGGAGACGTGGCTTTCCACATCATAGCCACTTGTGGCTGAACCTGAGGATGCCAATGCCGATGTTTGTTCAAAAGTTAATGCTGCTTCAAAAAGCAGTAAAATCTGAAGTTTCCTTTCTGCAGCTCCAACTGTACAGCTAAGAGGGAGGAGTCAACTAATGGTAGGGTGTTCTCCATAATAGTTCTGCTGACAGGGCGTTGAGTCCAGTAGCTATGCAAAGGCACTGGAGAACCTTTCTGGTGTCTAAAGACACATAAATGTGAAAGGGTGGCCGTCCTTTCCCATTTTCCTAGATTCTATCCTCAACCCTGCTGAAGAATTTTCCTGGCCCTCCACTGGAGTGCTGGGGAGAAGGGTAGGAAAGTTTCCTCTATCAGCAGTAAGTAAATCCCAAGGACAAAATCCCAAGCACAATGACAATTCATAATTTGTGTAAACAAAAGACCAGGAAAGTTAGGGAGATGTAACAAGACACAGTTAAAGGGAATCGAATGAATGGTAAACTTTGCAGAAAAATCTTTACAATTATTGTAATCATCCAGACTGAAGTCAGTCTGCGGTATTTAAAAGAGGACTTTGCATACTGTGTAGGTGATTACCCCTTCCTGAGACGAACTAGATAACTTGACATAAAGATCAAGACCAAAAATCTTACTTAATTACTAATGACCTTGGAAGTCGTCCATCCCAAAAGACATCCACATACAAATTCATGTACAGTGCCTGAGTTTTAAAAAACCTTGAAATTTCGAAAGTAATGACTAAGCTTTCATTTGTGGTTGCATAAGGACAATAACCAGATCAGACTCCAAAATCTTTTACAAACATTAATGTATTTAACTGACCTGTGATTTTTTGTTCCAGAGATTAAGTTCTTGCCCACCAGAATCAATTCCAAGAGCACTCTACATTGGTATGTGAGGATGTGAAAAGTAGCAAGAACTTCTGTGTGGTTTGTGGGTTTTTTTTCACCTACCTATTTCTAACTTTACATTTATACACAACTATTTTCTCCTCAGCTATCTGTCTGAAGTGGACCTGAAAATGTAAAAAACTATATGCACTTTCAACCTTCTCTGTATGAACTACCCCATAAACCACAGAAACATAGCATTCATTCTTATTACACTGCCATTGAAATTTGTAAAGACTGGCCACAAAAATTAGGGGATAGTTGCATTCATAAACATTCCATGTACCTCCTTGAAATGCCTTGTGAAACCATTTGCAAGGTCTTAATACTGTGGTATCAAAACCAATCTAAGTAAAAAGAAATATAAGGCAAAGAGGTACTTTATATAAATTTAATCTGACGGTTCTTGAAACTTGAAATTGTTAGGAAAGTTGGTGGTAATATCTCTGGTGGTAAAAATACCTCTGCCTTTGAAAAGTTTGGCAGAGACCACCAGAATGATTGCCTGGGTTAATTGCCTTGATTTAGACTATCAACACAGGCTATACTCCGTTCATATTATATTTTTGTTAGTTCCCCCAAATCATCTGCAAAGTCAATAGACTTAAACTTTTATATATACACTTAAACTGGGACCCAGCCTTACTGTGTTTGAAAACTGGCAGGTAGATCAAGAGTTATCTCAAATTCATATGCTGGTGCAAACTTCATTTCTCTTCATCCAGGTAACATCAACACCACAGTGTAAAGTTGTCCCAAGGAACCTCCACTCAGAATGTGGTTTAGGAAAAAAAAAGTCTGAATGTCTACATTACAATTTATAATTATCAATTGTTGGCTATTGACCTACTTTTCACAGTTTTTTATGTTCATATTTTGTGACTTCATTATGTTAAACAAGAGCATAAAAATAACTCATCTGATCAATTTTAGAACACGTATATTAGGATGAAATGAACTGTAACTCAAAAGTTCTTCTTTGTAACTGTTAATATATAAAATAATCTAAAGATTAGTATCTCAGTGTTTACAATAACTACCTATATAACTGGGATTTCAGTATTCATAACATAATTCTCAATATTTTTAGGCTAAATTCTTCTTTAAAAAATAGAATTAAAGTAATTCTCCATTTAAAAAGCAGACAAATATAATCTGTGCATTACTATGACATTAAATTGAAAAATTAATCCTTTACAGCTTGAAGAAAAAGAAATTGTAAAGAATCTTTCTTTGAATAATTAAGTTTAGCTCAGTGCCATTTCACTCAGCACCTTGGGGGAAAGGAAGGAGTGGATGAAGGATGAACAACATTATCTCAGAAAATTTATTTCCTTAGAATGCTGTATTAAAAAGCCATGTTTAGGCAGGGATCACACCTGGCCAAACATTAATTCTGGCAAATTAAACTGTAAGAAAGATCAAAAGGGTTCTTCAGAATAAAGATAGGTCTTTAACCTAAGTTATGGTTTATATTACAAGCTTTAAATATAATATTATTAATAATAATTTTAAAAAATCTACCTAAGAATCCAGAATTCTTTTATTGGTAGCCTCTATACACACCAGTTTAATGTGAGCTGAAAGCAAAGATCACACTGAGTGGAAGACGAGTATTGTTTTGCTCTTCAAATACACTGTTAGAGTTCTTAGAGCCTGGATTTGTAAACTTACTTCCATTTTTAGTGTGGCTTTCTTTTTCTGGATATAATTATGGCTATTTTTGCTTCCTAACTGCTTTTATTCAGATGCCCATTCTGACATACTTGCTTTGTGATATGTTTCTAGACGATTTTCCGAAAGTACTTACTCTCTGATCTTTTTCAAACAATAAACAACATCTTTCTTTTCTTTTTTCTCTTCAATTTCTTTCCAAGAAAAAAAAATGTCTTTGCTAAACTAGATCTTTAGCCAAGTCACCTGTGAAAATGTTTGTTTTTCTCCCACCACTAGCCCTTTTTTTTCACCAAGTCTTTTGTCTAACTGTGATGTAATTTCTGGCAGCTTAGCAACAAGACCTTCCCTGCACTTGTATTCACAGCACAAATGATCACAGGGAGATACAGTGAAGAAAACAGGCACAGCATTTATTCCCATGGAAAAGTGTATTCTTGAGAATTGGAAAAGATCACCTCAGTCTGCCTGTTGCAGTAAGAAGTGTAAAGCAGCCAGGAACTGAGCTTGAAGAAATTTCTCATCTTGATTCAGCAAGTCAAGTTATTCAAGAAACAAGGTGTTTAAAGACAAATTGCTTTTTTTCAGAATTAGGAGGTATATGGTCTATCCTTATGCCATATTGTATTTTTGTTACTAGTGCTGGACAAATTTATCTAAAGGATACACTTAGCAATTTTTTTTTTTAAATTAAGTGCATCTTTCTTTATTTTGAAAGAGGATGGAGCCCTGCATATTCTGCTATTTAAAGGGGGTGAAAATAATACCCATCAAGTTATTGCTAATTAGAAACATAGTACCTAATGATTGTTGCTAGCTAGCTGGTTACTGACATAGCCACGGTTTTGGAAAAGTTGGCTCAACAGCTCTGGAAAGCACATGTGAGCTGCTGTTAGTTGAACTCTTCCTGCATGACTGAAGCAGATGGCAACTTCCTTGAGCTGAAGGAAGCCAGCATAAAGAATTTTTCATACGTTTGCTCATACACTGAAAATTCTTGAGTAGCTTCTCATAAAAATGCTGTGTTAAACTGACAGCATAGAGGGACTGGACACATATGATAGTGCCTACTTTGAATCAAGAGGTTTGTTAAGAGTCCGATAGCTATGTATTGGTGACCAGCATCAGTGGAAGCGTATTAACTCGTAGCTTGTTATACACAGTCAACTTTAACCTGCCAATATTCACATTTTGGAAAATAGGATCTGAAATATGTATTTGGTACTGTTGTCTAATTATGGCTATATTTGTTTACAGGTATATTCTGCGTATCTCATGCTTATTAGGCAGAGAACCGTGATAAACTGATGACTCTGTCATCATGCACTGTCTTTAGCTACCTGCAGCAGAACATTTTAAATATTGTAGAAAATTTTGCCAAAATAGCATCAAACA
Source organism: Leptodon cayanensis (assembly GCA_027564655.1). Lineage (NCBI taxonomy): Eukaryota > Metazoa > Chordata > Aves > Accipitriformes > Accipitridae > Leptodon > Leptodon cayanensis. The sequence goes on along the minus strand of JANXJC010000008.1, from coordinate 1,793,973 downwards.
GTAGGATGATGACCAGACATGGAAGTAACAAATTGCTAGTGCTTCTTAGCATTTTCTGCTTGGAATACATAGAGAATCAAACTTGGACTATTAAGTAAGGACCTATCAAAGATGAGGAAAATAAATCACCCTAGGATATTTCACTCCTCAAGTTTTGAAAAAAAAATAAGGACATACTCCATTCACTTTGATGAAGAGCTTCCAGGGATCACTGGTGTAACAAGCCTTTCTTTAAAAGGTCACCTTGTCAGGCTGCTTTCTACATTCTCTAATAGCTCTACTACTGATGCAACACAAGCAGGCAGTTGACCAACCATGGTGACATAAAAGGAAGCCCTGCTCACACAAAAATCACATATTGATGTAATACAGTCTTAAAGAAACGTGGTTTTAATAAAGAATTCTCTTTATACTGGAAGCATTTTTTTAGATTTATATCCTGTAGACTATGATGACAACTCAATAATGACTGTGCCAGACCCCTATAATAATAAGATTTAATATGGCAAAGTTTCCAGAAATGTGTTTTTTGAAATATTATGAGTCAAAAACTGTTCCTCTGAAGCTGAATCTCATCAACAGTTTTTTATGAGTTTGAATTCAAAGAATTACATATAGTATGCAAAAAAAGAAGAAAAAAAAAAAAGAATAAAAATAAGAAAGCAAGCAAATTAGTTAACTAGTCTTTACATACAGCAGATATATGGTTACTATGGCATACCCCTACTACAGAAGCAGATTATTGTAATATACTCCTTTTCTAAACCTTTTGAAGTTTTTGGTTTTGGAGCTCAGAATAGAATGAAATTTTTTTTGACTGTATGTGTATTAAGTTGTAAATGCCAGAAGTTTTGCCTTGAAGTAGCAGCTATGTCAAAAAGTATTGCAGAGCTAGAGTATTCTAAATTGGTATTTATACAACTGCACCAAAGTAAAAGGCTATACGTTCCCAAATATTCAGAATTTAGTGATTATTCAATAACTCAATAAATTAAACTTTGTTTCCTCCCCAAATCAATATGCTTAACTGTCCTAAAATGTTGTATATATTTTAATACTCTAAGAAATTACATTTACAATAAAGTTATTAAATTAGTGCCTAAGTGCAGTTTGTATGTGGGTAGTCTCATTTGATGGAGTACGTTGAGTCAACAGTCTCATATGCCACTTTAGCCTTAATTGTAGACTTACGCTTCTGGCTTGTATTTCTCTGTATTTATTTTCCCCCAGTTTATGTCAGTTGTATCTCAACTTAGAGCTGCATAAAGCCAGTCGCGAAGATGTATGTGACTGTGTTCATATGAGAACATAGCCTGGGCAGTAAACTTATTTTTATTTTTTCCATTTAAATATGTAAGACAATCTTATGTCCATCATTCCTATAAGTCTTTCACTATCTATCCCAGGATGATCTTTGATTTTCTTATATAAAATAAGTATGTATGTGTGTGTATATATATGTATATGTATATGTGTGTTGTGTTTGTGTTTTATATATGTAAAAAACCATCTACACCTGCACGCAGATGGAAACAAAAATGTAGAATGCATTTATATTTTGGAACAACAGTACAAAAGATTTTTTAACAGCATAATCTCAAAATACATACCTCAAAATAGGGATATTTTGTGCATAAATTTACAAATAGCTGATTTAAGAGAAAAATACCAAAGATGCGATAGCTCTGTAAAGTGAACTAGTTCAACATCAAATTCTTAGATCTGTCTTTAAATAAAATCATTTCAATAAGTATCTATTTTTAAATGAGGTTATTTATTTAAAACCAGAATATTAGCAGATCTGCATAACTGCAGGGAGTTGTCTATGTGTTTAAGACTAGCCTCTTGCAAATTTTCTGTGACTGTGCGTTTACCTGAATTTAGTATTAAGTGTAGCGTTAGTAGTATCCAGGTGTAGACGTTAAGAGAAAAGGTAGATGGCCAGCTGCTTTGTGCAGCTGCTATTCTCCTGAGCCTGAAAGGAGTGAGACAGTCAGGAGTGGGACAGTGGGAAATAGTTGAAATTATGAGTTTAACTCCTTCCTACATACTGGTGTCACTAAGTAAGGCTCAGTAGATTTAGTGGAAGGGAAGAGATCTGCTCGTAACGCGATACCGCAGAATTCTGCATAACTAGACACAGCTTTGGTCAGTTGGGACTCAGAGCCAGAATCCCTTTTTCAGAACTCATCCTCTACCAGGAAAGCTACAGTTTAGTTTTTATACCTTGTGGAGGGAATCCCTCTAGCTATTATTATTTAAGCAATGATACACCTTACTGTGTTTGGATATACCTTACTGTGTTTGGAGATGCCAAAGAAGTTGAAACAAGCCATGGTTTGGAGCAACTGTCAAGTTTATATCTAACGGAGTATTCTGCATTTGACGGGAGCCTCTGGCAAAAGTTTTGGGAAGTGAATGTGAGAGGAGGCAGGTAATGAGTGATCTTTCCATTGAGGTGTTCCCACTGCTTCTTTTGCTTAGCCACAGGAAAAATACATACAACCTGGAAACTCAGTGTGTCTAAACATTTTCAGAGGCAATATTTCATAGCAGAAGTGTAAAAAATGAAGGAACCATCATAAAGTGTTTTGCCTTGTATGTATTTTCTTTGGCTGTCATTGAAAAAAAAACCGCATAAAATACATCATTTCATTCATATTTCAGCTGCAGACAGCAAACACAATGGAGGAAAACAACATGATGATGATTCACAACATCTTCCTTGACGCATTTCACACCTGCTAACCAAGGTTGGTAATAAATTACAATAACTCAGTACATCAGACAGTTGGCAAGCAAGCAGTTTTGCAAGCCCTTTCCAGATTTAGATTTATAACTTGTTTGGGGCTAGCATTACCATATAGTTCAGTGATATTAACCTAATGTGTCTCTGATAGGTGTATGTGAGTGTGTACATATAGACAACCACATACACGTGTCTATATATATGTAAAGTAATGCATGTGTGTAAATACATACACACAGAATCTTTTCCACTTCAGTGAGTAACAGTCCTCAAAGAAAAAAATCTGTGGTGCAATCAGCTACTTGGGTTAAGACAAACCTGGTCAAAAACTTTGAAGAAAAATTGAAAATAAATGTTTCTTTTTATATTTAGCTTTATAATGGCAAACATTCTGAGCAAAACTAGAAAAAAATAACTCTTAAGGATTTAATTGTCACTTTCAAAAAATTAAGGGAAAATTGGAAATAATCCTAAACGTTTCTGCTCATTTTTAGTCTGTGTTTCTTTTCTATATCTCCCAGTAAAAACAAAACCAAAACCACAAAGCCAAAGCCAAAAAGGAAGAATCGGTCCCTTAAAAAATAACAAAGAAACTGTGGACATTAAATTTCAAACATTTTAATTGATCAATTCCTATAAATGTATGTGATCAAAATTCCATTTTCCTAGATAAATGTGTACTATCTATTAGTTCTACCCCTTTCTGTATTCAGTGATATGGATCTGTAATCAGTTACATAGACAGAGTATTGGTGTTCCCTGTCCTCATTATTCTGACAGACTGTTTCTAATCTCAAGTTAGTGATTTTGCAGGATTTCTTTCAGTTTTGTTCATGAAGTAATATCAATTCTCTGTAATTGTAAACTAAACTAATTTTAGCTTCTCTGATACCCACTCCAGTGTTGTCAAGGAAAAAATGTTCATTATCACTTAAAATCTTTTAAAGCGGGAGGTGAAATTCATTTGTGATGGGAAGAATAGATACAGAATGAACTATTTTTAGGCCATGTCCATCATAAAACTTCCAAGATAATTTGAACATTTTAGCAAATAAAAATTAACTGTATTAGGACTTTCCTACGGGCAAATGAACTCATCAAAAATTAAGACAGAATGGCCTGACATCTCTTCAGTTAGGTTGGTGTGACAGAGATGCAAATCAAACCAGTGTTTTTTGTAAAACCAAGGTTCTCTTTCTTATTTCCCTGAATACTTATTTCACAAAATACAATAAAAGGTATTTTTATATTTTTTTATATTCATTCATAGGTAAAATTAGTTTCTTAATATGATTTATAAAATGCTTTCTTGGATTTTTTTTTAATAATACCATTATATACCAAAGTGAATTTCTACAGGCAATTTATAAGGACACAAATATTCTTCTACTAGTGGAAAACAGCTATTACATCTATAACTTCTCAGTGTTAATCACTAACTGGAAACAAACAAAATGTTTAAAAAACAGGGCTGGAAATGAAAATAATAATTCAATTGGATATTAAAACTTAGGGTTTCACAGGACAGAACAGTTTTAAAGCACAATTTTTTAAAGTACACTTTTTTTCTTCCAGAGCCATCTTCAGCAGAGAGGTATCCTACAGGAGATAACAGTGTAACCATCTCTACCTTTGCAAATACTTCATTCCTTCCATAGGTCCTAACCTCTGATGTATTTAACTGATTGGCATAACTGAATTAAACTTAGAACCATTGTTCTTAACTTGTTTTCATCCGATAAGTTATCAATTCTGTTTCATATCTGACAAAATGCTCTCAAAGTAGTCTGTTTTTCTAGCAACATCAGGTTTTCTAATCAAAGATGTCAATACCTCTAACTTTCATTTTACTTAGAGCACAAATAGAGCTATAAACACCATTCATTTCCCTAAACAATAGCAGCTATGGAACAACTGTAAGAAACTTTGTGAAAAGAAACCAAAGAGGATTTGGTTGGCACTCCAATTTAAAGCTCAGAAACAATTTTCTTTAACATGTGAATGTAGGGGTTTATATACATGCGTGTGTGCATATCTTCCCACATCTCTCAAGTCCCTGAACCTCAAGGCAGGGTCTGGAGGAATGAAGGCCCCCTCATTGTAGCAGAAGAACAGATTTGAGATCATCTGAGGAACCTGGACACAAACAAGTCCATGGGACCTGATGAGATGTTCCCTAGGGTCCTGAGGGAACTAGCCACTTTTCTCTCCAGCGTATTTGAAAAGTCATGGCAGTCAGGAGAAGTCTCCAGCAGCTAGAAAAAGGGAAAGTTCACACCCATTTTAAAAACAAGTAAAAAGGAGGATCCTGGGAACTAGTGGCCAGTCAGCCTCACCTCAGTGCCCAGAAAGATCATGGACCAGAACCTCCTGGGAGGTATGTCAAGGCACGTGGATGACAAGGAGGTAACTGGAGAGAGCCAACATGGCTTCAGCAA
>JANXJC010000008.1:1757351-1788513 GCA_027564655.1 Leptodon cayanensis | reverse complement strand
ATTGGGACCGGTACCGTTCAGTATCTTTATTGATGACATAGGCAGTGGGACTGAGTGCACCCTCAGCATGTTTGCAGATGACACCAGGTTGACTTGTGCAGCTGGTACGCTAGAGGGAAGGGATGCCATCCAGAGGACCTTGACAGGCTTGAACAGTAGGCAAATATGAACCTCAAGAAGTTCAAGGCCAAGTGCAAGGTCCTGCACCTGGGCTAAGGCAATCTTCAGTATCAATACAGACTGGGTGATGAATGCATTGGGAACAGCCCTGCAGAGAAGACATGGGGATATTAGTTGATGAAAAGCTAGATATGAGCCAGCAGTGCCCACTTACATCCCAAAAGCCAGTTGTATCCTGGGCTGCATAAAAAGGAAGCATGGCCTGCAGGTTGAGGGAGGCGATTTTTCTCTTCTACTCTAGAGACCCCACCTGCAATACTGCATCCAGCTCTGGGGTCCCCAGTACAAGAAGGACCTGGACCTGTTTGAACGGGTCCAGAGGAGGGCCACAAAAATGATCAGAGGGCTGGAGCACCTCTCCTACGAAGACAGGCTGAGTGAGCTGGGTTTGTTCAGCCTGGAGAACAGAAGGCTCTGGGAAACCTTTATGGGGCCTTTCAATATGTAAAGAGAGCTTATAAGAAAGATGGAGAGAGACTTTTTACCAGGGTCTGTAATGTCAGGAAAAGGGGCACCATTTTTAAACTGAAAAAGTGTGGATTTAGGTTGGACGTAAGGAGGAAATTTTCTATGGCTAGGTTGGTGTGACCCTGGAACGTGTTGCCCAGAGAAATTGTGGATGCCCCATCATTGGAAGTGTTCAAGGCCAGGTTGGATGGGGCTTTGAGCACCCTGATCTAGTGAAAGATGTCCCTGCTCACAGCAGGGGATTTCGACTCGATGATCTTTGAAGGTACCTTCCAACCCAAACCATTGTATGATTCTATATGTCTTTGTGTCTATACAAAAGGGCCCTCAGTTTTATTAATACAGGAGCATGCTCAGGATTATAGAATATGTATCACAAACGGCATTTTTCACTATGTAACATCCTTCTTACAGAAAGTCTTTGCATTACTATTAGTTTTAGTTGCTTTTAAATTGATGTTAGTATTCTATTTAAGCTGTTTATATCTATTAATTTTATTTCTAGTTTGTATTTCTTTCATTTTGTCTTCTGATTATATTGAAACATTTTTCTGCTTCGTGCCTTATGCTCATGTCTTCCTTCCCATAATACCCTATGACTTCACATGGACAAAGTAACTCTGATGTCACTTTGCCTTGAAGAAGATCATAATACCATAAGTCTTACCTTTGAAAATTCACAAATTACATCAAAGCTCTCAATGAAATCTTTTAAACATTCAGAAAGCTCACTTCAATACTCCAAAGTGCCTGGACAAGTTTATTGAAGGAGTTTTATTAAGAGCTATTAGAAAAAAGGAAAAAAACTGTCTGGTCAAAGAAATCTTGGAGAAAAGCCCTCCTATGAGTGCAAAGAGGGCTTTATTTAATGAACTGACTATTAATAAATTAAAATTTGCCACTAGCAAGGTCGGGCCTATAAAACTGGCATCCATCTGTCCTCTCTTCTCCAGCTTAAAAACCCTGACATTTTCACTGATCTAAATACTGTGTTTGATTTATACAGTCTAATGGTAGACAGTGATTCTTCTCCGTCTCCTTTTTTTTCTTCTCTGCAAAGTATCACTCCATTTCTCATTCTCACCTAGAGAACACAGACATATTTCATCTGAAAATCCTTTAAAGTGTGCATAACTGTCAACTGATGCTATGGGTACAGAACAAAAGCAGAGAATTTGTAGAGTATGTTAGTTTTGTAACTTCACTGCTCTCCCAGGTGAATTTTGCAAATAGTGTAGAGTTTAGAGAGTAAGAGTCTGACAGCTTTTTAGCACAGCTGAAATCTCTGGCAAACACATTTGCTGAACTTTCATTTTTCAACTAAATGCTTTGTCATCTCATAATAAGGACAAATCTGGTCTCATTTTCAAACTTGTCTCTTCAGGAGCTCTTTAAGAATTCTGCTGTGTGGTTAACTGTGAAATTTTATCTAGAATTATTGCTACTGGGGACAGAGGAATGAGGAAGCCAAAGCTGAGCTTTTTCCTTATATATTTCAGATGTATGTTAGAGGGGACAATCACGAATGTATGAAGTGGGATGTGTACGCTCTAAGGCTCATCAGCATCATTGCTACACAACATAAATGAAGTAGATTTAATGAATTTAAGATATGCACAGCCACAAACTGAGAGGTTTATAGCATCAGTCAGCATTCCTTTCACCAACCTATGGCAGATACAGAAGTAAGCGTGTGACTGATGAAGTGGAATTAAACATTAATTTGTATGACTCCAACAGTGCATTTTATTTTCTTCAATAACTGTGTAGGTGTTTTAATCATAGTTTTTATTTCAAATAACTAGTAGATAACTTGCCCAGTAATCTATGAATTCTCTTATGATGTTTAATTCTAATGGATTTTTAATTAATTTTTTTTTTTTAGTTTTTACAGTGAAAATATTCCCAACAACAAAGTTAGTATAAGCCAGAGAAGTGATGAAAAATGTATTGATGCTGATTTCAATGTTACTGGAAATACTTCTTTTTTTGTGATAAAACAGTTTCCTGTGTTTATTCTCCAAAAACTTTCATATATAGGTAATACATAGTATAGTGTTTAAAAATGTATGATTTTTATAAAATCCAGATGAACATTCACAACATTCAGCTGTTCATACATCCTCTTTAGTTATTTGTACAATATGGAATAATGGGAATTTTTTTAACAGCTTTTGTTGCTGAGGTGACTAATGTACTGTTGCCATTGCATATACTTTGCTAGACATGGGAACAAGCTAAAATACCTCAAAATCAGAGGAACCTTTCTTTTCTGTAATTCATTGAATGTTCCTTTCTCCTGCCAAAAAATGAGCCTGTGAAGATGCCTTTTCTACATCACCATCCTGAATTACTCCTGGTTTGCTTAATGCATTATGAGATCAATTTACAATCTATTTAAATCTGTCCCTCTGCATACAGTTGTGCATCATCACACCTAATCTTGTTTATATTACTTCTGTCAACAAAGCAGTTCTTACAAAGTTCAAGTCCTTTTGATGCCCCTGTGCTCCCTGTGCTATGCAATTACCTACATCAGCCAGAGTAATATCAGATGTTAAATGTGTGTAATTCCAATTAGCAAAAGGAACTATGATTTTTTCACGCTACACAGATGTGATCTTAATGTGCATTTTTAAAAATGTTTATTTTCCTGGCTATCTAGAAAATCAGCTCAAATATGTTGTTCAATTAATAACTTCATCAGAATAAAAAAATGCACAATCATGCTGCTTTGTAATACATTTACAGCAAAAAAAACCCCTGCTTTCAACTCTAATTGTGAAGATTCTTATAATTTTAATATTATATTGTGAAAATTATGGTTAAAAAGTCAGTTTCCAACGCCTCGTTTGGAAAAGAGCTCTACCATGTCAGGTCACGGTACATTATTATCTCCAAAGCTCTAATGTCTGGCTCTATAAGAGCCATGATTACATTCTAATAATGGAAGGAATATATGAGCTCTACTTCACTGGGGCTCAGTTACAATATTTAGACCCAATATAACAAAACCTTAGGATTAGTGATGAATGAGACTGTCTTGCAGTGAAACAATCTGGTAAACAAGATCATTGCAGCAAGATTATCTGTTGATGAGATAAACCACTGAAGAATCCAAGTTACAATAATGGGGTCCAGTTGTGATCTACATATAAGAAGTACTGAGTTGCTAATGGATTGCACTATGTATACATATGTGTGCTTGTGCCTTGCAACTTACAGGTAGAAAAAATATTGGTGTAGATTGCTTGCAGTGCAGAGGTGTGAGGGTTTAATTGTTAATAGATGTGAAATGTTTGAGGCCCACAGATGGCAGTTACTTCCAAAGTGCAAAATATTATCATTATTTTATATGTAGAAGACTATTATTCAACCTGATTACATGCATATTCTACCAGTCTCATGATTTGGTAATCAAATACTTTTTGAACTGGAAAGATTTGCAACGCATCTGTTAATATAATACAACCTACTGAGCTTGTAAGTTGTATACAAAGACTTATGCATTATTCAGAATTTTTAATAAAAATGCTAGGCAACACAACTGCTTAGCGTAAACTCTAAAAAAATATAGATAGCAATGTAAACAACAAATACTATTCTACTTAGTTAGTTAGAATCAATAAAAGTAAGGGGGGTTTTATTAGTGTTTTAATCTCAGTAAGGTTACTTGCACTCATAAGAACAACTGGCTTAGTCTGACAACTTAATAAAGACCCAAGCAAGGGCCCCAGAAAAGGTTGTTGGTAATTCTGCATTATGTCTTCACAAATGCTAGTCTGTGTTAAAGATAAAGGAAAATGAATTTCATTGACCTGGGCTTGGATTCCTTTTGCCAGACTTCAAATGCCTGAAAGTTAGGAGCCTAATCCTATGTGGAAAGAATGAGTCTAATCTCTGAAGAAATTTAATTCTCCCCATTGATTACAGAGGAAATGTTTATATTAAGGCACGTGTCACAACATACTCTTCACAGGAAAAGCCAGCTGAAGGGGTTCTTGTCATTTTTTCTGATACACAATTCAGTTCTGCACCTCTTAATTTATTTAATATTGTGGGTTGTTAATGGATGTTATTACCCATTTCACCTATCAGTTTAAAAAGTCCTCCTGGCAAACAGAGTAACTCAATTTTTAGAGGGTTTTGTCACGCAACATACCATATATTACTACAGGATTTACATCACATGATGTTCTGTTCAGAGTTTCTCTAGCTCTGTTGCAGGAAGCATGTTTGAAAAAACTTCTAACAGAGGGTGTGTCTTCCATACTTCTACATATGAAGAACAATTGTAAGGCTAGTACCATCTTTCTTATTTTAATGAATTCCTTGTTCAGTGTTGGAAGAAATTCCTCAGATTTATTTTTAACATTCTAACGTGAATGCTATGCTGCATCTAAAATGGGCCTATTTCTAAGTCAGACTAATAAGTAATAAAGCACATGCCAAATTCAGACTGTTTTCAACCTCATGCAGCAGAACACGCCTGAAAGAAGTGTTTACCATTTTACAGAATTTAAAAGAATCTTAATACCAAAAGCAACTACAAATCAATTAATTTATCCAGTAGAGGGTAAATCTGAAATATTTATAAATGTGAACAGAATTAAGTATCAATTTATCATGCTTTATCTTAAAACAGCTTAATTCAAGAAGCCATTTCTCTCACATGCAGTTCCCCAGAAAAAGCATAAAAAGCTGTAATAGCCATAAACAAGCAAATGGAGAGATGTAATTTGAATGCCAGTAGAGAAAACACCTATGACATCATTCAATGTAGATGATTCTTATTATAATAAGGAAGAGAAAATAACCAAAGGTGCTCTCTGATTCACTGAACAGCCACCTTTAAGTTTTCTTTGGTTTTCTTTTTTCTCCTACGCTATTTCTTGACCGTCCTGAAATACAGTTCATATCCTCACATCCTTCCTGGCAATTTTTCAAAAGGAATACTTTAAGGAATGGATTTCTATTTGTTTCTCTTCTGAGAATGTACATACCTTAGATTTCTGGGGAGGGCTCAGGGGGACGGTGTTAAATGGGGAAATGAAAAGCACAGATCCTCACTACTCGTAGTTAAGGAGAAATGAACAATTCCACTATTAGCAGTATATTTAACATTTTCTAGAAGCAGCAGAGAATTCCACAAAAATGTAGCTGCTGAGTTATGAAGTATCTTGGAATGTGGATATTTTTCTCATAGCTCTCAGGAAAATTCTACGCATCATGCCGAATTAATTTTACATGATCCAAAAGCAGTCCAACAATGTAAATAGTACCTTTATGGTCAATAATATGAAATTCATCAGCAAGTTAAAAAGAAAGTATATGTCTAAGTTTATCTATATGTGTACAGCCTGAGATCCTGGTGTCCCAGCTATCCATACCGAGGACCAGATCTCATTTGCACTGATTTCTGTTAAATCTAGGGTATGTCTACATTGGGAAACAGAAGTGGAGACTGCACAGTGATGCACAATAATACCTGAGACCTGAAAAGTGGGCAGAAGTCCCCTGCTCCACCACTGAAGACTCACTTTTAGGCTCTTACTACTTTCCGATTGCCCTTCCCTATGACTTTCTCTTTACACTTTTGTATGATGGAATTCTAAATCTCCCATCAAATCCTTTAGGAAGGGTAGAAAAGCAGAGGGGGACAGGAAGGGAAAACTGCTTTAATTTATTTTGCAAACTATAATTCAAGCTTCTCTTTGAGGGTAGAGACTACATCTCTACGGTGCAGAAAACAGAATTCTTATTAAGCTGAGAACTGGAAGGGTCCACAGAGGCAATGCAGCACATCACAACTCCTGAGTCACAGTTCACACAGACTTTAAGGAGCTTTCTACACCTTAAAGTAGAAATAGAGGTTGTTAATTATTACTACATAACTATTATTTGGAATTTCAAGTATAAACCAAATTTTGTAATGTACACATTTTCTGCTATTCCTTGAAATATTTTGTTAATGAACAGAAAATCCTATGTCATAAAGACATTAAATTATATTGCGTTTCAAGATCTACCTGCAATGCTGCTAAAACATTGGATATTTAGGCATGACTGTTTCCCCTACAGGCTACAAAGATCTCATCTATGTTGATAGAGAGTTTATTTTGCTTCTGTTGTTGGAGGAGGGTGGCTGAGGAAGGCAACACTAGTTTAGAATTAAAGTCTCAGTCCCGTTGGAACAAACTTAATTTAAACAACTCCCTCACTTAGTGTAGAGTTTCTGATATTTAGAAATAGAAGGGAGAAACATTGTGACCTTCAATGTGGTTTTCCAGGATTGTATTGGATCTTTTTACTGATTCCTAGTACTTAACTAGCTGGTCTTTTTTGTTTTGACACTACAGAAATTTTCATTGCTAACGGTTCACCTTAAGAAAACTGCTGGAAGTGACTCTGGGACAGAAAGTCTTGGTCAGAGCTTGGACACTTAATCATAGCTCAGTTCTCTTCTTCTTGCACTGTTGTAAATCAGAAGTGACTGTATTGAATTCTATGGATTTCCACTAACATAAATAATTTAAGTCCTATAATGTCATCACAAGAATAAGGCATTTTTTCATTGCCCCATGTGGAACAGCATTAACAAGGATGAAGGAAAAAACACATCTAAATTGTTTAATTGCAAGAATAAAACTTACTAGAAGGGCCCATTTTATTATTAAGAACAAGCCAACCTTAAAGCAAAACTTTAAGTTCTAAACAGTTCTAAACCTGTGCTGCCTTACATAAACTACTTATTCAGAATGCACACTTAAAATTTAATCTAGCAGGCATTGTTAGGAAGAAAAGCTGTGCTGTACTGTACCTGGTTTTGAAAACTGCTGAGCACCCTCTTCTTCTACACTGAAGTTGAAAATGGCCCTTGATGTTCCCTGTTTTAACATTCCCTTTACGAGAAGAGATTAAAGTAGGTAGCAGTGGCAAGGATTTAAAGAAGATTTAAATGGAGGATGTGAATTCCATTAGGGATCCCAAAATCTTAGAATATGTAAACAACAAAACACATCATCTAATCCCCTCCTGTCTGTGAATTGGTGAACTCAGTCCTCTGTATGACAACTGTTTATCATACCATAGAGATTTAGCATCCTATTATGATCCAGTTATTATGAATCCATTTTTATTCTTGTTGACTGGCTCATTTTTTTATTTCCATTCTATTAAAGGAAGGACAGTATTTAAAAAAAAATTGTATGTTTCTCATTTATAGCAATTCACGTGAATGACTAAGTTTATTCATAAATAACTCTGACAATGGGAATACTAGGGTCTATATGTGCTAAAATTTTTTAAGTAATTTAAGAATACAAGGATTCTGAAAAAAAGCCTCTAAGTCTTACACACAAACACACATGCATAAATATACACACACAAAACTCCATCACCGTCCCATAAAACAGACATATTTCACTTTTTGCTTCTACTTACTACAATTAGCTAATATTAGACCTACATGATGCCCAACTGTGAATAATTTTGAAATCTAATTCAGGGGAAACTTTAGGCATAAAAATCACAAAGGGTGAATAGTTTACAAAACTCACATAAATAACCCTCTACTGAGGCTCCAGGATTAGGTTAGTTTAAGACTGAAGTAGGCTAGATATAGAGGTTGGGAAACACAACGAAAGGAGCTGGACAAGATAATAATGGGATAAATGGGATTGCACTTGTGAAAGAGAAGAAGCATGGAAATGGATCAGTGGGCACAATGTTAGGAAAGAACTGAATTTAGGAGAAGTAAGATAAACTGTTATTTTCTGGGTAATTTCATAGAAATTATTTTAAATGTTACTAGAGGATATAACTGATTGCTAAATGTTGATAATTTTGGATTGAATAAATCATAAAACTTCTTTCTCAGTTTCTGAAGAACAATACTATGCAAAACAAACAAACATGGCTATAAAAAACAATACTATGGGAATCACAGAAGGTACACTGTCTATGGCCCAAAGGAGGAAAGAAAGAACTATTAATGTCTGAACTGTATAAACAAAATTGAGAGGGATTTCTGGCTGCTTCTCACTTAGGCACATGTTAAATGAAGGCAGTCTCAGGAAAATGAAGTAGTGCTTATATGAATGCATGAATATTTCTATCATTCATTTATTTCTCCTAATATAATATTAAGGGGTTTTTAACGAAGATGTGTAGGCATCCTCCTTCACAGTCATTTTAAGTGCCATTTTGTGCTTTCGAGTTCCTCTCAAGACAAATTTCCTCAAAGAGTGTAACCTCTACAGATGTAATGATCAGAGCTGTTTTTTCCCAGAGAGTCAAAGCCAACTAATCAGAGAAACCTAGAATTTGTCAGCTTTGCTGGGTGAAAGCATCCCTAATTCAAGGCATACCAAAACAGGAATATGAGGACTATCAACTTTTTTTTTTTTTAAATAGGGGAGTCTCCAGTCAGAACTGTCTTACTCTTCTACCACATGTTTAGGAAGATGTGAATTTTCATTTATTATGTTCTTCAAGACCTATAGAGAATTTTAAAAGCTTGTTATTTTCCTGTGCTGGAAGTGTTTGAGACAGTGAGTACTAGAAAGATGAGCCACAGTTAAAGAAGGAACTTTCTGCATCTAACAAGGAAGGCTTACTCTTCGAAGTGTGACAAGCTAAACTCTCTCGACTTGGGGAATTTCACTTAATTTGATTTATTGCCAATTAACGTAAACCTTATATTATTGATTCAGGTATTGAGAAAAAAAAGAAGATATAAACACTTAAAGAAACACGCCTCCCCAAGGCTCTGCTTCAGTCAAACATGTTTCCTTCTCCATTTCGTAGCCTCAACTTCCCTTCATTTTGCCACGTTACACTCAGTCCCTTCTGATCCCTTTGGTGAGACGACAGGCCGTGCAGGAGGTCGGGATTTGCACTTAATGGTTTCTTTCTGCTTCTCTTCGCTTCTTTGTTTTCCTTCACTGCTTCTTGCTCCTTAACGCTGCCCTGCCCCGGCGTGGCTCACCAGCAATTGCCCTCCTGGTGGTGTCCCTGCCCCAGCATGGGTCCTGCCCAGGCTGTAGTCCCTTTGGGATGTCCCTGCCCTGGGATGCGTTACCCATGGTCACAGGCATCTCCTCCATCACGGAGAACCACCTTCCCAGGCGGTGGCTCCAGCTGTGCCTCCTGTCTCTCACAGCTGCTGCTTTTTTCTTAACTATGTTTGAGGAGAGGCACCGTAAGCTCCTCTGCCTGGTTGAAGTTCTGGCATTCAATAGTCCGGTTTGCTCTCTTTCACCGCCTTACGGGACCGACTGGGACCGGCACAGGGCACATGCCTTCTCCCACAAAGCCCACCCCAGCAGCACCCTGCTACCAAAACTCTGCCATTCGTGCCCAAAATAAGAAGACAAAACGTAACTATAACCACGCACCCAGTCCCTGAATGGAACATGATGCCTTCCCACGTAGGCTCAGTGAATTAGTGAAGGAACATGAATGGTGACAAAATGTTTTTAATTTGGTCTCTGTTGAGACCTTGAGGTTGTGAACAGACAGGCTATTCATGAAATAAACAGATTGTGTTTGTTTGCAGCTTGCAGAGCTTGATGGGCTCAGGAAATGTGGGTTATGTCTACCAAACAAAGTCACTTTGCAACTTTCCATTACAGATTCAGGTAATCTCTCTGAAAATCAGTAACACCTCTAACCCATACTTGCACCTCAGAAAGGGATTTGTGCCTATTCAAGCTTTTGAAAATGCATTCTTAAATGCTTTTGCGCTCGGATGATTTTTTCCAGTGATAAAGTCCTGCCAAATTAAATATTTCTGTGCTATATAGTGAGATGGGTGTTCAGAGCTAATTCCTAATCTGATCATTTCCAGGTTCTCAGTTTAATATGATTTATCTACCTGAAAGAAGCAGTATGGTTGTTATCAGCCACCACTAATGAACATATGAAAATGACACAGTATGTACTTCTACTGGCCAGTCATGCAGTCTAAATATAATCATATAAACCACTGCTACAGTTCTGGTACTCCTCGTGCCGTGATGAAATGAAAAGTCGCTAACAGATATGAGTGTGCATATTTAGTATAAAAGAATGTCTGTAAGCCAGCTGGCCTAATGTTTGTGCACTGTAAGGAGGTCAAAGACCTTGTATGGTCTTAATAAATAGAATCAACTGACTTCATATGTATTTTGGCACTAATATGTGGCCTATGGCATCATTTCCTGAGGTTTAGTACAATATTAATAAAAAGGCTATTCCAGATTAGGTCCAAATCAGTGTTATGGTGAAGAACAGTTTTTTTCTTTGCTTAGTCAGAAGAAAAAAAATAAATTAAGTGGAATAAGGCACAGCTGCTTATGGCATTACTTTGAAATACCCACACAAACACAAATCCTCAAGTTAAGTTGAAGCTTGCTTCATTTTATTTATTTCTCATTAGTTTGCCTTAAATCACTGACTTCTCTGGGAAGGAAAAAAAAGGAAAAGAAAAAAGAAACAAGTCCTGCCCAGGCTAGAGAGATGAATAAAGCACATGCCAACAATAAATCCAGGTTTAGCCTTTGGCTTTGGAACACCCTGAATTCATTACATTTGTTTGTGCAGCCACTGTTAATCTGTTGTGACAACAAATTAAAGTCTGATTTAAGTTAAAGCAAATTACAAAATAATTAGATGCTTCTTGTCTCTCGTACCACTTTCCAGCTCTTCATCCATTACTGGTCCAGGTTAGGGATTCACCACCTGCCATTTGATGCTTCAGAAGGTTTATCTGTTAGGCTTTCCTTTTGCCTTCATTAAAGTATCCATTTGTTTCACAGTATCATGCGGGGGACTTACACATCAACCTCTGTTTGACCTGCTTTCCTTCACAGACTCTTACTTTAGATCTCAGAGGGCAATATACTACTTGATTTCTTCTTTAGCAGTCCTAAGTACTTGTTCCACACCTTCATTAGCCATTTTTCTGAAATTTTTTATGAGAGCTTCTCTGAAAGACATTATTTCAAACAACTTTTTTTCCCACTGTAATGCATTATATTTCAGTAATGAGCTGTGTTATGACTCAGTGTGTAGCACCCATGGCCACAGATGTGTTCCTCATTGAAGAGAGCCTATAATCTTGTCCTACTTATTATTTTGTTTCATTTTTTCTCCTTGATAAATGTCAAAGCCAACTTTCTATTTAAATATGGAAGCACGAATACAGAAGTGGGTATGGGAAGAGTAAGATGTTAAAATTCCATATCCAGGACAATAAGTGTCATTCATTAATCAATAAAATGTTCACTTCCTCTCTATTTGAAGGATACAAGATACCTGTGTTTAAATTAGGTTGTTTAAGACTTACTTTGAAAAATGGAAGGATCATATCTTTTCAAACCCTTTTTCACTTGGGATGGATTTTATAGACTTGAGTTTGTGTGTGCATCTGTGTGTGTGTGTGAGTTTGTGACAGGTGAGGGAGGGAGGAAGGACAAAGAAGCTGCAATTTCAACATTGATAGGTGAAAAATCCTACTTCTCTTCAGCTAAGTTAAGGCAATATCTTACATTCAATGTCTCTCTTTTTTTTTTTCTTTCTTTTTCTTTCTTTTTTTTTCCCAAGAAATAAATAATGTTGGATTAAAAGGATGGGGTTTAATTTCCTAAACTTGATTGCTTGGTGCTTTTTTATATGCCATAATGTATCTTATTTTGCCTCCAGCTGCAAATGAATTCTAATAAGTTTTTAAAGACATTTAGAAGTAAGAAGGAAGCGATGTTGCCAGTGGTAAAAAATATTAATTTTGAATTTTCAGTGTCTGTATTGTGAGCTGGAATTATTAACACATCAGCCAGTTTTGGAGTGACGTAGCTTTCAAAAAGCTGATTTCTAGCATTTTGCTGTATTAAGTGTGAATTACTCTGACTTCTAGATGAAGTTATGAAAATTTAAAAAATGTACAGAAAAATTAGGAAACTGCAATAATCTTATGAACGATGCTTTTCAAATCATGAAAACTTGTTGAAACAGATGCAACACATTCCTTTTTTAATTCCCCAGATTATCATCAGACTTGAGATCACACATAATTATGGTGTGTTCAGCAGCCCTGCTAAATCACTGGAGTTACAGTGAGTATTTATAAAATGAACTCTTCTAAGACTTAAGCCTTGACGTGTAATTCAGACTAAAAATGGGAACAGAAAGATTTTTGTTACAGGCTTGATTCTAGGCTTCTTGAAGAAAAATGAAATACTGTGCAAGCTACTTAATATAAACAGCTTGTACATGTAGAGTACTACACATTCTTGATTCCTTTTCTTCTTTTTCAAAACTTACAAAAAAATGGAATAATTCTTAAAATATACCTGCAATGAAGTATTTTCAGTAAAATACACAAAATTTGAGCCACCTTGATACTGCTTTCTGCAGTAGCACATTTCTTGAAATTACTCAGTTTGTGGAGAAGCGTGAGTTTAGGGATACTGGCTAATAAGTGACAAGGTGAAAAAACATCTCTCATCACTCACAAGGAGTGCACTTCTTAAGATTAATTAACAAATTGATTCATCAGTACTTACAAGGAATTGCTTCACAAAAACATTTTTATATGCCCTAGGAAAAAAATTACACTGAAAAGAAGCCAATATTGGATTTTGAGACATGTGCAATAAGTGAATTAAGGATTAGCAATAAACTGCTCACACACATGCATTTTAAATGTTCAAGTGAGTGAGTCATTTCATGGTGCTCTGAACAAATGAAGAATACAACTCTAGTTTTAAGTCCTTAACCAGATAAATGGTTTTCACTCTCTGGCATTCCTAATTATGCTATGATTTAATTAATCCACCTGATAACTAGCAGCATTACTGGAGCAAAGAAAGCAGATTATTCCAGAAAACAGGAGAAATTAAAAACTTTCCTGGCCATAAATTTTCTTGTAACCCTCTCATAGCTTCTCCAGTCTGTTTTCCACTTGATATGCCATCTCGGATGGCTTCATATCTCCCAATAATGTACTGAAAAATTTAATTACTTTCAGAGGACACTGAAGTTTTCTGGGTTAACTGATTTGAAGTCCAGCTCAATAGAAACAAACAAACCAAGATGCTCTTTGAGAAATTGTAATGAGATGTTATGGATTGGGTATCCCCCTGACATATCAGGAATAATAACAGCAATGCCCGCAGTTTATGATCCTAGCTCCATTTAACATTAAAGTTAATTCCTGGGTCACTCTCTCATAGATTAAGATAAATGATAAAGGATCATATTATGGAGAAGAGAAATATATGAAGTCATACTTTAATAGATGGTGTTTTAAGCACTGTATAACTCATTTTCTGTTTAGTCACAGATTATGTTGATGTGAGTGGAGAAAAGTAATTCAGAAGGTAAAGAAAAAACTGGTTTCCTTTTTTTTTTTTGGATCTATTGATTTGTCTGTATACTTCCACTAGGTAGAGGTGGAAGCAAATATGCTGCCAGAATGTTCAATGTGAGAGAAATTATGTTCTTCTTTCATAGCATTGTTTATAAAATAGAAATGGTTATGACTAGGTTTATAACAAGCAATCCTGCAGTAAACAGGTTGAATTTTAAACAGCAATATTGAAAACATTTTTAATCACCAAATTACTGGAATTTAGAACAGCTATTGGAGAGCATACTATATTAGTCTCACTGATCAGTGATTTGCTACTGGCAAAAGATTAAGTTCCAGGGTACATGCTAAAAGTAACAATAATAATAAAAATGCTTCTTTACAACTGGGCATATGCCCACTGGAATTAATAGAATTCTATTCAGTGAAATTAGTTTTCCTAGCGTTAAAAAGAAACAGCATTTATTTCACATGTCCATCTTGCATATTTTATTCTTCTTAAAGACTTCAAAATATGTTTAACTTAGAAAACAGACAAAATTGCAATTAAGTGCTTTGATGCACTCTTTCCAGAGCTCACAGGATACTACGGAGAAATTTCTCAGCTTACCTGAGTGCTGTTCATGTGAAGTATGAGATGGGTCTATTCTATTTGTCTTTATTAAAATACATCTGAAGTCATTACAGGAGACCAGTAAAACGGAATGAATTACAAGACGTTTGTGATGTTTCTAGTACTTTCTTATGTTTCTAGTATTCTATATTGAACAGGATCATTGACTAACCAGTTGTCTGAGAATTACTGTTCAATAAGATAATGTTATGATAAAAGTTATATGCAGGAAAGTCCAAAGAATATAGGTATCGAATAAGATATCTTCTTTTTCTTTCATGTAATGACTGAAGAAATAACATTAAACATTGAGATTCAGATTTGTCATCCATTTTATATCTTCCTTTCTGTAAAATGAAATGATGTTCTGGCTCTGGAGAAAGATGCTATTAGCTTGCAAGGCACACTGTTGTTTCACAATGATACACGAGATGTCCTTCATTTGTGTTTTCTGGTGTTTTATACATGGGTAAAATTTCAGCACAAAGCATGGATGACTTTTGAAAAGCTGTTCTTATGGACAGAATATTTAATTTCTATGCTGGAAACATTTCTATGTATTTTTCAGGTAGTTTGGCACTGGTTTCACACTTCAAACCTTTTGATGATTTCAGTTCTACCTTGAAGATAACTTCCTTCTTGCTTTTGTGGAAAGGAAAGAGCTGTCCTTGAAAGTCAAAAAGCAGCAGCATACTATAGGAAAAAATGTTGTATTGACAAAGCATCTTCTCTGGAGTATAAAATTATTTTCAGAATTCTGATACACAGCTTTGGCAAATTACAGTTTTCCACGTTTTACCATAACAAAGTATACTGAAGTTGATTGAGATTTTCTCAAATAACATCATAGCAAGAAAAACAGAGAGGTTTTTGGTTTTTCTAAAATAACCAATAAACCAGGAATAGGTTAATTGAGCTTCACCAGCTAATATATAATTATAAGACAAATAGTTACAAAAAATATTACAGTTCACTTTTGCATGCACTAAAGTAGCAAAGCCTATGTAAAAAAATAGTGTGTATACAACATTAAAAGTTAATTAAAAAGTGACACTTTCCAATAAACTCAACATCTGTCTCCCAAAACTAATAAAAGTGTACCTACAGCTATGTTGTAAAAAAATGTAAACCACCATCTATTATATTACCTGTGTGACAAAAAATTCCCTCAGCATTATTTTTCTTTTTCACTTAGCTTATTGATTAAAGCATCCTCAAGGAAGATTTGGGGGGGTTGTTTGGTTTGGGTTTTTTTTTCAGTCCATGAATGCCAGTCATGCGAAATTGGTGGTAATTCAGATAACAAAGATATTTTGCCAACACTTATGACTCCACCAGTATTAATTACATTCCTAGAACATTTAGTGATGGAGAACGGAGATAATTTTAGACTTTTGCACGGCCTTTTCTTCAGAAAAAACCCAGAGCACATCACAAATTTTGATGCAAGAATCACTTTATCCAATTCTGATATTTAATCACTGCTTGGCAGCCTCTACAGTTCATGGAGACCTCAAAGGGAAGTTCAGTCAACCGTCACAGTGACCAGGGAACTTCCCCAAACTAACCGACACAAAACATTAAAACCACCCCATCGTTCAGAGCGCTGGTACCTTAGTGGGGAAATGATGTTTTTCCTTTCCTTTGGGATTCAGAGTCTGGAGTTCTGTCTTGAGGGCAGTCACCCTTGAAAGGATGGATTATTCTTGAGTGAAAGTAAGCATGTTTTCTTTTTTCCTAGTTTTATCACAAGTATGACGGTGATGTTTGCTACTACTTGCATGAGAAGTTTGTAACTAAAAAATTTGTCCACAGATGTTCAGTCCAAGATCAATGCCATTACTCCATTGCTCTCCCTTTCAGACCAGTGCACTAACCAGAAGTGTATAAGCTCTCAGCAAGAACTAACTGGGAGCTGTAGTTCTAGATATTCATACTGAAACAATGTCAGGGGGGCGCTGGGGGTGGAATTGAATTACTTACATGTGGTAGCTTTTTTCTTTTTCCTTGCAAAAAGGGAGAAACCAGGATTCTTACGCACATCTGAAATTAAGTGAGTGATTTTCAGGTAAGTTTTATCTTAAGTTCTTCTATTTTAGTGGGATCTATACCCTTGTAAATCATAGATATTCATAACTAATGTGTTCAGTGACTGAAAGGAGAAAACAAATTGATATGCATATGTAGTATAACTATGTATAATTCATAGCAGAAAGAACTACACTGCATAACCGATTTTATCAATAAAACCATTACATTCCCTTAGAAAAGTTAATGCTTCTAGCACATAAATTGGTTAATTTTAATCAAGATCATATCAGTCCACTCAAATCATATCAATCTTTCTCATTCTCATTCTTCTCTCTCCTTTTTTTTTCTTCTTTTTTCAAGGATAGAAAAGAGCAGTGAGTTCCTTTTTACTAGATTAAACCACCATGGTCATGCAAGAGGTTCTGCAACAAATGTATTAGCACAAATGACACACAAAATTTTAATGGTTAGTATTTACAAAGAGATATAAAACCCAATATAATAAAATTAAAAAGCAAAAAATAAGCCTATTCTTTCAGAATAAAATTAAATATTTGTCTTCGAAAATGCTGCTGGTTCAGCAGTCATCTGGAGCACACAGGCACTCAACACATTCCAAGACTGAATTGTTTATTTACGCGGCTGAATATAGACAGAAGATTTTTCAGTCCTATTTCTTGCCGATTGGTTGTTCTTAATGTCTCCTTTTTGGCCAGCTGAGCTTTTGGAAGAAGAAAACAAAGAAAGGTTAGTGGTCGAGCCATGGCAGTCATGTTTGCAAGTTCAGAATATAGCAGTGACAGCGATGATGCTTTCAGTAGATGGAAGAGACTGGGCTCGAGCTCATTCATAGACCCTTGCCTGGTGCTGAACTGTATAGTGTAAACCCTCTGCAGACAAACTTACTACTAAAAATATCCAGATCCAAAGAATGGTCGCTTCCTGGGTTGAGAGAATTTGCTGTTTGTTTTGGAAATTTTATTGTGGAAATGTAGTTACCGATTTGTTTCTGGTGATTTAAACTAGCAAGGCAGCCTGGCTCTAAGTATATAACAAGGATTAGTTCACCCTTACGATCCTCTGAGAGTTAACGTGGGAAGAGTGCTTTTAAAATCAAATTCTCTCCAGCAACTTCAATCAATCACTTTAAAGTGCTTTTATTTATAAGCTACATTTTATTTTCCTCCTGTAGGCAAATGAAAGAAAAATCTGTTGGAGACCAAAGAAGTTTGTGAGCCTTCCTTTTCCTGTTAAGAACTTGCTTCCAAAGTTACTCATAATATCTTTCTTCCCCTTCCTCCATCCTCAAAGAAGCAAAGAAAGAAGGCTATAGTTGGATGTAGGAGGCATCCAAATAACAAAAATTGCCAGACCAAGGACAAGATAAGCACAACAGACTGTAAATAAGCAGGACATTCTCCCAAATACACAAGACAAAAGAAAATAAGCAGTATTGGGAGCAGAGGAGACACACCACTCCCATCCCCCTTTCTGAAAGGGAGGCAAAAGTGGCGTAAGTGAGGAAAGTCAAGGAAGAAAGACAAGACCACTTCAGTTCCAATTTCTCTTGCCAACAAGCTCTTAAGGTTCATCACCTCAGCCTTTGCACCTAAGGACAACCAAGGATCACCTCCATCAGTGCTAGGTGTACAGCATCAGCTCTGTGGTATTGCATACTCACAACTACTTTGGCATATGATTGTTAAACACTAGCAGGTTTATACATGGTGGTTAATATTGTGTAAGAACTGGCCGTAGCATGAAGTGAGTCTTTAATGACTAAATTTAGTAAAGTTTCATTTTTAAGATTAAATCTGGCCTGCTTCTTCTCTTAATAAACCCATCCTCAGCCTGGGGTAAGCTGGTCATATTAAGTGAGTTAAACTCCGTAATGTTGGTTGTGCCTAGTAGAGTGTCTTGAAGTTTATGGAATCATGGTATCTATCGCCGAAACTTTTTGCATGCTGCAAAGGAAGAGCTGTCCTCCCTGGCTTCATTGATGTCTTATTTTTGGTAAGTAAGTGACGTGCTTTGGAACCACTTATGTCACACTAGTAAGCCTCTAGCTCTGGAAGCCATAAACCTAGAGTATACGCCAGCAGGGGTTCTGATCCCAAGATTTATGAGACAGCTCAGCCTGAATGAATGCAAAGATGAGGAGGAAGTCAAGGGAGATTTCAATAGTTAGAGAAACTATAAAAATGAGAAAGCTGAGGTTAATGACTCTAAAAGAAGAATGCTGAAATCTGGCGACAGAGAAGCAAAATTTTTCAAGAAATTATGGAAATAGAAATACTTATGTGCTGTAAAATGGGAGTGGTGTGTGCAGTCTTGCAAATAGCTCGTCTCTCTTAAAACCAGAACCAGGCCTATGTGATTTAACATGCTAAATGTTTTATTCTGCTTATCCCTGTTCTGATGAAAGGAGTTCCTGCCAGCCTCACAGAGGTGATGTACTTGGATTTAGGAGCCGATAATTAAAAAAAAAAAAAAAAAACACAACACCAAATCTGACTGCATTTCTTATTGCTATTCTGTAAGAGCTGACCTTAAAGCTGGTATAGGTAGAGTTGCTTGAGTACAAACACTAGACAGGGCAGCTGAGGGGAAACAAGTCACTAAATCTCCTTTCTCTAAACCATGTAGAAGACCGTGTTCTGGTCTTGGCTGAAGAAGCCTGAATTTTTAAACAACATTATCCACAAGCAAGAGCTATTAGACTATATTACTGTCCAGTAAATTGCCCTAGCTCTGTAGCATAAAAGTGGTAGTTCTTTATACAGACTCCACCGGATGTCAGTTGGATCGTATATGGACACCCTCCAAGCACTACTGGGGAAGATGTGCCCAGCAAAGTCATGGATGTCTTTGGCAATTCTGCCCAAGAAATAGTAAATACTGTATTATAATTACTCCAAGAAAAACGTTTTTCCTCTGAGTTCATTGGCCACTCCAAAAGGATGGATGGATGCCAGTGGGTGATGATAACCCTCTAAGAAACAAGAATGGGAGGCATAAAAAGGGTCTGTTGACACTATTGGGCCATGCCAGCACCTTTCTGTCTCTAGTGATTTACTGCCTGTAAATTAAAATGTTTCCAATAGTGATTTCTTCCTTGTGGGAGTTTCAAAATTGTTTATTAACATGGAAGATCAGGTAGTCTCACTAGTGTCTGATACATTTTTCCCTTCAAATTTCTTCTCATGGCTTCATATTTTTATATTGATATGTATTTTGAAAATCAGATGCCTCGTAAAGGAAGGGAGGATAGAGGCCTAGGAACGTCTCAGTCCACCACTTCTTAGCTCATTTAAGACCTTTAAAGGTGGAAGGACTGGTCTGCAGAAGGTCCTCTGGGTCTTGGCTAAAATTTGGTCAGACTGAATGACAGCAGCTGCAGCAGTAGCCACAAGGAGCCTGCGCTTGCACGCAAAGTTCAGTGTGGAAGCTGAGTTACTGAGATAGGTCCTTCAAAAAGCGCACGGGGGGGTTCTTAAGTGAACCCTGACAAGAAAAGACAAATGCAGTTAGCATGCTAGAAGAAAGAATCACAGTTAAGTTAAAAAGTGGTGTTAGCTGAAAAAACTAAGTTCACTCCTGTGAAAGCCCAGAGTTGATACAACTCGTGAAAGGCAGAGATGACCAAAGGCCAGCACGTACAGTCAACTAGCTTGAGTGAGCTGAAACTTGAGCCCACGTTTATTCCACGTATCTCACTCGGTGCTGCGCCATTATACGTTTTATCACTATAGAGTGGTCCAGTATGTATAGCTTACCCTGCAGCTTCTCTGACTAATCTCGAAGTGTTGGAGGCAGAAAGGTTACTTTTGACCATAAAAATAATCTGTTAAAAAAAGATAAAAATTTGAAGACATAATTCATTCTGTTATTTAACAAAACAAAGGATTGTTTTATGGTTATCCTGTATAGAAAAACTTCAGTAGTTCTTTAGACAGCTAACGCTAATGTATTTACCAGTATGCCTTTCATTCTACATGATGATTATACGGAGAAAATTTTATTTATTAGCCATATATAAAAGCCTTGTAAATATTTAAACAACAAACTGTTTTGAATAGAACGCTAAATAAAATTGATTAGTATTTTGCATGGTGCAGAATCATATTATATTTATTCATCTATTCCAAACATGCTTGAAATTATGAATCTTTTACTACTGGTCACTCATTGTCGTGTTTTGTAGGGGTTTTTTTTGTAAAAAGAAAAACATGTTCTAAATGAGTTAAATTAAACAGGGAAAGTCATTGAGTGAAATAAGATTAGGATTATCTCCTAATGCATGCATTATTTCTAATGAGATTTACACCATTTGTCTTACTTTATCAAGTCAGAGTATTATTACTTCTCAGTTGAACATCCTGGTAGAAAACCAGCTGTATCTGTTACAGTGGGAGATAGTGCAGCCTGGTTTACAAATCCATTTACAAGAAGTAATGAGAACAGAAAATGGTTCAACAGAAAATTTGTGGGGTTTTGGTGTGGTTTGTGGTTTTTTTGGGGGGTGGGGGTGGTGTTTTGTTTTATTTTGTTTTGTTTTGGTTTTGAATCAATGTTGTGGTTAACAAATTCCTTTCACTTGCAATTTTTCTTCTAGTTTTGAAGTCTTAAAATAAGATACCTAAAGGCTTTTGTTTCCTAACACGTCCATGACATATATTATGTGAATAAGTATTGACTAATATAGGCAAACTTGGCCCAAAACTATTTTTCAGTTTTCTACTCTACTTAAAAATATTTCATTCTTATTATTGACTAACATGACAGACCTAGCCCTGATGTTAAGAAATAATGATAGGTTGGTTGGTTTGTTTGTTTTTCCTATGTACACCAGCAGGTTCTGTGCAAGTATTTTAAACACATACATCCCATGCAAATTATCTCCCTGAGCCAGTAGCAGCTTTTATATGAATATAGAGAAGCTTTATCTCTTATAGTCAGGATTTTCTTAACTATTTTTTCTTAAGTTCTCTGTTCTCATCTGCTTCAAATATTGCTTGCTCTCAGAAGCAATACTAATAGAGGTTAAAGTTCTGGAAGGTGGAATTGTCGGTGCAGCTTTGCCCCTTTTTTCTTCTGTTGACTATATTAGGAGACAAATTATTGCAATGAAATTACTCTTGATCTCTCTGCAGGATGCTTCATACCAAAATGAGGTTGGGAGAGATTATAGCCTGTGGCATGTCTTCCTTGGCTTGGATGTATGCAAACTAGAATACAATAGAGATATTATTTGGATTGTTTTTCCACTGTTCAGCATTCCTCAAATTTGGGGAAAGAAGGACAGTGTATGCTTATGCATGTATTCACATAGTTTGGGTATTTTTTATTCATTATTCAGCTTTCTTCCCTTTGGTGAATAAGGAAAATAGGAGTTATGAAATCACAAACTGGTATAAGAAAAAGAGTATTCTTTCCTCTATTTCACTTATTTCAAAGATTAAATGGAAGCACTCTCACCCCACTCCATAAGCCCAAAAACCAAACGGATTTGGTGAGACTTTAATTCTTGCCCCTTCACCTTGCCTCTAATGGAAACCATAGCTTGTGTAAAATAATCTCTTAATTTGCTTTTCTCCTGAAAATCAACCCTAATACAATAGCAATTGCATTCAGGAAAATGGGAGATACAAGAAAAATAATTTTTATTACATACTTCCTCTCTGTAATTCCTGACTGTAAGTAATCAAACTGCAGGAAAGAAACAGAACAGCTTGGTTGTTCCATTCTCTGAGATCAAGAGAGCTGAAGCAATAATCAAGTTAACAGATACAATTTGATAGATTTTTTCATGCTTTCCATGATGATTAGTAGAAAGGATAAAGAGAGTTCACTTTCCTCCCTACTACAGACAGTGAGAAGATCACCTCCCTAACAGGAAGCTGAAGAAGGATAACTCCCACTCAATAAATCACATGGAAAAGCTGTACCCACTCATTATATCCCCTGAACTTTGGGCAAGAATCCAACAGTTCATCACTACTTCTTATGTATTCCTGGAAGGTATTATAGGTTCTCATCTCTATATGTTTTTCATTATAGTTAATGGTAATTTTTTCTCCTTTAATTATCAACACGGATTAGTAAATTATATCTCTCATTCCCTTTTGATGACAAATTGCTACATATGTAGCCTCACATTCCTGGTGAAAGAAATGGACTCCAGAAACACTCTTGCTGATGATATTCTGTTTTGGTCCTCTGAAGCTGATTTGTTCAGATCACTCTCATATGTTTGGATGAAGTTTTGGATAACAGACTCATTCCTGAAGGGAAGGGTGGAGAGATGTGTACCATTCTTCCACTTACAAGCCGTCTTCCAAACAGACTGAACACGCTAAGTACAAATTTATTTTGATTCTTGACTATACTTAAACATATTATTATACTGAGATTAGTGGAATCATCCACATGTTAGCTGGACAGAAATCTAAGTGAAGAACCAACTAACTAAAAATACTTGCCTATCTATGTCTCAACAACTGTACTTGTAGATAACTTCTCCTTAGAGGGATTAGAGGTCAGAAAATCATGACAGAGAACGCTTTTGTCAGAATGAAGCCAATGTGACTTTCTCAGTAAAGAGGAAACCTAAGGATGAAAAAACCTCTCAATCTTCTTGGCAACTGAAAGTATCAAGTATCTTGTACCTCATAGAAGAGCATGTGTTTGAGATAGTTACGTACTCATGTATCCTAAAATATTTTATGTCTATATGAATAATATAGTTTCTCTTTAGATATAAATTTTTCACAACCACAGTCTCACCAAATATCATATCACATCTCCCTTGCCTCTTCAAACCATATTCTTTTACATGTTCTGGCAGATGTCATATCCAAAGGCAATAAAATATTTAGTAAAATGATACTTCAGTTCCTAGCCCTTTAAATAGTTCTGTATAGCTGGATAAGGATTTAGGCACTATCTGATATTCTAAATGACAGAACTGCTGACAATAAGACTTATTTAATAAGTCTTTTTAAGTGTAAAACAAATTATGTATGCAAAAGGAGCACCACAAAATAGGAAGAAATGAATACAGGTGTAAACAATAAAAATTGTAAGCTATTATTCTTGAAGAGAAAAAAGAAATTAAATGTTCATTTGTGTAATAATTTCTTGGTGGATTCAGAATTTGGTCCAATTTAATTGTATTCACAATTTAAAGCACAATTTTCAAGTGTAATTCAGACTACGTGGATTATTCTGATTACATGCGCCTTGATCTTTTACAGTGTTCCGTGAATTGCAGTTCTGTGGTTTTTCCTTCCTATTTGTTTTGTTGGGGAGAAAATGGATTTCAGATGGTATAAATCAAGAAGGAAAGCAGGAAGAACATTGACCTGCATTAATGAGAATTGAGTACAACCTGATAGATCAAAATACAAGGTCACATGTTTAGAAACTAATAGACTGACAAACAGTTGCTGTAATCTCGGAAACTATCATAAAGGCATGACATCAGAATAGACACTACAGGGTGATTAATATTGATCACAAGGTAATGAAAAGGCAGATTTGGTCTTAGAACAGTTCAGGAAAAGTTTTCTCAGGAAACAGAGGAAGAATTACTTTTGGTTCATAAGACTGGCAATGTTTCTTCTGGTATTTTACATGTTTTTTGAGCCACTTATATTCAGAAAGCTAAAAGGTGAATATAACTGAATGAAGACAGGAAAGAGTAGACAGAAAAAGAGGATAGTTTGGTTATCCTAAGAAGAAGAAGAGAAAAGATCTTAAAATAAAGAAAGTTGGTGGTCTGGGAACCAAGACCAATGGGATCATTATGGACTAGTTTTGAATAAATTTAGGCTATACATTTCCAGTTGTTGGAATCCTGAGGTTCTGACATGTGTTTTCAGTGGGAAGAGGGGAGTCAAAAACCATATGTTGTTTTCAGGTGGATCATGATTTTTATACCAAAAGGAATATATAGTGTGATTATTCATGAGAGCATTTGAATTCAATAAGCCAGGAGTTTTCTTCAAACCATAGCTTTCTAGCCTGAAGTATGACCTAAATTTAGAGCAGCCCAGTCTTTTGAAACTGTCTTCTGATGTCATCTTTATTGCCAAACCTCCTCAATTGCTTCTGCAACATTATAGTAGGTTATTTCACCTGCAAATGAGATTCAGAATCCCTAAAAAATTGACAGTACTTGAAATGCTTATGAAGGACTTTACTGAATAAAAAATAGCACTGTTTCAGCATTAAAATTCAGAATCAAGTGACACTTCACACTTTATTCTGTTAATTTTAACAGAGTTACACTGTTATCTTTAAATGTGTAGAACAGAGAGAATTTTACATATTCTACAGAAACAAGTATGAGACATCTTAATCAGGTGTAGTAGTCTATGATAATCTATTCCTACTTTAGTTTTGTTAGCATGATACATTGAAGTAATTAATGCTGTCATGGATTATCTACGTATGCTCCTCACGACAAAAGTTATTGATATATCCATCATTCTTCTAAAATCTACTCATTGTGAATATGCTAAAACAACATTGCATTAGCAGGTTTGCTAAATAAAATGTCAGCCAGAGAGTTTTCAGATTTCTCGGCTCTTAAAATATCTAATCAAGAGAAATGCACTGATGCATTTTGGCACTAGAGTTATAAATTATGCATAACACAGCATAACATTAAAGCATTAACATAATTTAACAATACCAATCTATCAGTTCCTAAGTGAAAGAAATAAAGGTGTTGTATCTGAGTGTCTTGACGTGATTCACCTAGTTTGTACATGTTTAAGATTTATAGTAATAAGAATGACTATTTTAAAATTTTAGACCTTTGCTAGTAAGCCCTTAGTTTTTTTTCTTTAACTGTGTAATAAATTTTTTACATACAAGCCTTTGTTTATTGATTTTTTTTTTTGTCCAACTGACACACTAAGTAATGTCTTTTTTTAACCTACAAAACTGTACAGTTAGCTAAGACTAACTGCTT
Source organism: Leptodon cayanensis (assembly GCA_027564655.1). Taxonomy (NCBI): domain Eukaryota; kingdom Metazoa; phylum Chordata; class Aves; order Accipitriformes; family Accipitridae; genus Leptodon; species Leptodon cayanensis. The sequence goes on along the minus strand of JANXJC010000008.1, from coordinate 1,762,890 downwards.
TAAATGGAAAATAAATCTGTGGATTACATCTAATTTCATTCTGAACATTTCTGAAGTATTAAAACACATGTAACAGCCATCATCATCAAAGATACTTCAACCAGTTTAGTTAATATTTAGCAGAAGAAAATAGATAATACTTTTCTTCATGTGTGATGATTGTCACTAATAGCATTCCTAGTGGTTTTGAAATCTCAGCTGAATGTTTTTCCATTTCAAGTGTCTAGCTAAGAATATGGAAGATGGTGTGATCTTGTGGATTTTTTTTGCAGACTTGGAAACACAGATCTTGGATTGACATAAGGATTTCTGAATGTTCACCTGATCTTTAATATTTTTTTAATTTTGTGCTATTGTTTCAGTCATAAGTTACAAATACACCACCGGGAAAGACCTCTGTTACACATGCAGACACAGTAACTCTGTGCAATCTGCCTGTAACTGATCTCTCAGGGTGTGTGACATCACCTTATGGTGCCATGGTCTTAGACAGAGAACCAGAGGAACTGCTATACTAAAAAAAAAACCACATTTTTTTTACCTTTTTTTCAAAGGTAATTAAACAGACTTTACTGAGAAGTTCCTTGCTCCTGTACAGTTGCTCCTAATGCCACTGTTAGGTGAGGATGGTATTCTCTTTCATTGTATGAAACTTGACACATAATGACAAGAAAAAGTTCCAACTAGTATAAATAAATTTCATCTGACCATGTATGACTTACCTTTACTCTCATACCTGTCTGCAATTCTTTTCATTTTAGATAAAGGAGAAAACAAACAGAAAGACTAAACTTTCGTAACAGCATTAGATTTTGGCTCTTCTCTGACAGTTTATGAAGACAAAAAAAGTAAAAAGACATCCATTTCTGACATGTTTTCTCTAGAAGTAAGAAACAAAGAAAATCATAAGCTACATACATCAAGCCTAGGTACTTACTATCAGTAATTTTCATTTTCATAATCACCAAGGTTCATTTAGACACTGAGATCAGTTGTCCACACTAAGAGCACAGATTTGAACTCAGCATCTCCTATGGTATTATAAAATAACCTTACACTGCCTGATGTGCTCTCAGATGCCCAATTCCTCTCTGTCTGTCTCTAAAAATAATTTCATATTTTTCTGTGGGAATGTAAATAAATAACATGATTATGCAGCATAACAATAAAGGTACTCTTGCTGGAAGTGTTCTTTGGGAAGAACAAGTCTTCAGCTTGTGTCCTGTTCTAGAGTGCTTCAGTATATTTCATTCAAGACTGATGATATAATACCCAGGAGAATTGATGATATAAAACCCAGGAGAATGCCCTCATCAGCACGCAAGGGTCATGCTCCTTAGTGCTTTTTCAAAGGTTCATGACTTTTGTACCCTTAGTTGCACTGTGGGGTAGATTTTGCAGAAGAGGTGCATAGAAGCCTAAGCTATAGCTCAGCAGATAGGTATCAATTTGTTCGGGCAGACGAGGGCACTGAACACAAATCTAATTTGTTGGACAAGTAGTGTAACTCTTGCTGTATTACAAAATGTAGGCAGGAGTAACAAAATAATTACAGACTCCTCTCATTTTAAAAGAAATGAAAAACCTACTCATATTTATAAAAAGGATACATTCCAGCCTTAGACAAGTGTCTAAGTTCAAGGGAGAGGCAGAATTTAAAAAATGCTCTTCATTTAGATTTTTCATGTCATCTGTTAGAGATGTCTCTTATGCTGAAGATGCTGTCTTCTATGGATCAAATATGCAGGTGTCACTATAGTTGAGAGATAAATACCTCCACATGGGGATTTAATCCAGCTTCTAATACGTGTACAAGGCAGGGGAAATAAATCCTTGAAGTACATTCATTGAAAAAAACCCAAGATCATTAACTTAGCTTAGCTTAGATAGCTCCAATTAGGTATGATGAATGCTACCTTCACTACACAAGGAATTCAGGTTCATAATTCATGTTTTTTAAATTTCGCTTTCCAAAAGAAGCACCTAATACTGTGTTCCATACCATCGAACCTGAGACTGTTGTGGATTTTGACATTAGAAAAAAATACAACCACAGAAAATCCTAAATTAAAAATTTATAACTGGGTATTCAGAGGAAAATTAGGGGACTGGAAATGATACCCAGGCTCACGCCTTAGGTGTTGCAAATTCAAAGAAATATTCATTAAACAATTCAGGAGGTACTCTCAATTTTTTGCACATGACAAAGATTACAAGTTCCAGTGAAAGAAAGATGAGAGTATGGCTATATATTTAAAAAGTATATCATAATCCAGGGTGAAATGAACCATGGCTGTACAGCAGCAGCATTTAATTTTATAATTTCCAATCTTTTGAATACTTCACATGCAGCTTTCATGCATAGACAAATACATGCAGATAGATTCCCTAGGTATAGTAGGATGACAAAGTGTTTTTTAAAACTTCCTACCCTATCTTTCTTCAAATACTTCATTATTAAAGTTCTGTTTATGATGTTGAATTTTTTTTTTATAAAAATTGGTTTTTTTTCCATGAATAAATGTGCCTTCAGAATAAGATATGGACTATTGAAATACTGTAATGAAGCTTTAAAATGGAGAACTGAATAGAGAATTAATACAAGCAATTTCTATCCCTGAAGACAGTTTTCTAGCCATTTCTTCCTGTCCACTTTGCACAAAAACTACAGAAAGTGGTATTAATATGCTGTATTTCATTGTACTCTCACAGCGAATTTTCTCTTTTTAAATTAACTTCTAACTTACACCTTTGTCAGAGGAAATACACAAATACAATCAGGGGAATACATTTCTTTAAATCTCCAGTATTTCTGAACTGTAAGTGTTAGCCGTAGTGTCTCTCCAGTAGACAAATGTTAATCTAGCAGAGTTATAGTCAGCACAGCCCATAAGAATAATGGAAACCTCAACACTAAAATAAACTGGCATAGAGACTTACCACTACCATTTCTGATATGGTGGCAGTTTCCAATATAACTTGACATATAGCATTTGATAGGAATTCCAAATACACCTAAGTGATTTGAAGTAAATTGCTGGGACTTTTGAATTGCAGTTTCTTATCTGTATCTGCTGCAGTCTGATTAAGCAATATTGGATTTTTTTGTAGCAATGCAAAGGTCTCTAAGTGTTATGTCAGCCATGCTAAATTTACAAACATGGTCCTAAAAACAGCTCTAAAAATGAGGTCTAAAACCAGGTCATCTGCCTACTCGAGTGGTTTTCTGAGACTTGCCTGCCCAAGTACAAAAATACAATAGTTAAATTTTCAGTTTGAGCAGTAACTCTACTAATACCAGAGAAACTCTTCTAATATGTAGTAGGTGAAGATGCTGCATTGGCGCAGGCAGCATATTAACAAAATGTCCTAAAATAAAAGCAGAGCATTGAGACTTGTTTTGTGTAATCTAAAACTAAGGTAGCATTCAAAAAGCGAGAGATTTTGGGGAAAAGAGGAACTGAGAAGTTAAAATTGTTTAAAATCTTCTGTTACAGTAATCTTCCTACAGGCTTCCTTACGTGCTGAGGGGACGCCTGTGCCATAGATGTGTTTGAGCAAGAGGGAGAGTTGAGTACATGTGTGTGTGTTTAGAACTCTTTCAAATGCAATTTGCATATATAGGACAGGTTGTCATTACTGAAATAAGGTACACCCTCCTCCTACACATTCCCACTTTAAGTATTACCTATGAATATTTATGGAGCACTGTGTTTTACAGATTCATATAGAAATATTGAAATTATTGAAGAGAGATAAAATACTAATTAGTTCTCTTTCCTATTTAGAATTCTATGTTAGACAACGGAGGTTTAAAAATCTTTTTTTTTAAACTATTGGATATAAAGACATATGTGCAGCAGACATGATTAAAATGAAGGCAGAGAAATGCAGCAGAAGTGGAACTTCTGAACTGAGTTTTATGTGGAACAGGCAGAGTTTTATGCTGGTAGCTACAGCTTCTTTACTTTAAACCTTGGGCAGCAGTTGCATTAAATTAGGTCATAACTGGAAACCTCATACAAAAGCATCATCAGTTCTGCCTCAGAGAGATTCTACTCCTTTACCCCCTACAACATATGATCTCTGGTGTTGCTTTTTTTAGTTCAATTTAATATTTTTACCTTGGGTTCTTTGTGAGTTCATCCATATTTGTCTGAAGCTCCACAGAGTAGAAACTTCCAGATTTCTAATATCAGAAGAGGTGAGCCACTGTTCCTAATGATATTATTATTCACAGAATTTAAAACTGAGGACAGTAATTTCATCTGTAACGTTAATTTCTAACAGCCTAAAGGTATAGCTTTTTTTTTTTTGTGACAAGTTAATTGTAAAAGTGCTATTTGTGACATCTCTTTAATTTCCTTTGACTTATCCTGTATCATAAAAGTTTTTCTAACTTCTCACTGTGAAGTTGTTTCCAATGAGAAAGTGGCATATTACATACTTTTGGTCACATTGTACAATAATCCCACATATATTAAATAGCCTTAGATCCAATATAACCAGTCTACCATAGCATGACAAACTTTCTAGGGTGTTATGACCCCAGATTTATTAGATCAGCTCATAAAGCTGGAAAAAAGCATGGCAAGTTTTTGGGCACACCAATCATTTTTAATTCTTATACCTGCAAATTTACTAAAATAATAAACACTACTACTATTTTAACAATGAATCTGGGAAGTGTCTAAGCACTCCAATATTCCAGAACAAAAAAATAAATTATTCATTAAACAAACAAACAAACAAACAAAAAAGGTTATCTTTAGCATATATTTAGCAACATTTTCTTCTTGGTTTCTTCAGTGACTTGTGCTTTTCAGTTTTTCTCTACGATTATTCGTCTTTTAATATACAGGCTGATCATGTAGCCACAGGACTCCAAAACCTGAAGCAATTATGTTCAGATATAAAATAAATTTGAAAACACGGCGATCCTGATCATTCTATTTAAAGTAAATATTAAAATATTTAGCATTGAAATTAAAAATCAGTAACTATAAGCACTGAGGAAAAAAAAACTCAGAAATTACAAAACATTTCTTTGATTGGGTTAAGTAGAACTAACAAAGCCCACATGTATTTCAGTAACAGAAAATGGGCAATCACGGGCAATCAGAAACATGAAGAAAGTACTCTCTCATCAGTTCAACGTGACTTTTTTCCATTACGCAGAGTCTACTTCAGTCATAAAGTTTGTTTGTTTCCTGGGGAAAACCTTCACATTTTGCATCTTTTTGTGGACATAAAGATGGGACATCTTTTGGTCATTCACTGTAAGTTGCCTGTATCTTTTTCCAGTCTTGGAAAGTTATTTTTTAGCTAACTGGTGTTTATATTGCTCTATCTCCAGCTGTCATATTCTTAGGTACTGTTCAAGCTTCTATACCTACATCTTCCACATGCCAGATCTGTCTTGCACCTCTCTTGCAAAACTATTGTGTGTACCAGACTCAGGATTTTCTTTTCTTTTCTTTTCTTTTTTCTTTTCTTTTCTTTTCTTTTCTTTTCTTTTCTTTTCTTTTCTTTTCTTTTC
>JANXJC010000008.1:1715809-1746831 GCA_027564655.1 Leptodon cayanensis | reverse complement strand
CTTTTCTTTTCTTTTCTTTTCTTTTCTTTTCTTTTCTTTTCTTTTCTTTTCTTTTCTCTTTTCTTTTCTTTTCTCTTTTCTTCTCTTTTCTTCTCTTTTCTCTTTTCTTTTCTCTTTTCTTTTCCCTTTTTGTTTCTTTTTATTTTTTTTTAACCTTTTAAATCATGGTTGTCTGAGATATTTATGCTGTCCTTTTGATATAAGAAACAATTCCTTAAAGCAATGGAGATTCTTATATAGTGCTTTTCAGAGAGCCACTGGCAAAAGGCAAGCAAAAACAAGACGGTCACTAGTACAGAAATTCCTTGTAATTTTCTCAAAAAATAGAAATAAAAGAGGGAGAAAATGCAGGAAAAAATCAAACCTCAAGTCCTAATTTCAATATTATAATGAAACACAATTGCATTTCCACTACCAAAAAGTTGTTTAATACTTTGGTATATTACTTCTATAGACTTAATCTATGGTCTGTTGCTTACCATGTTTTCCTCGCTACTGTGTGCTCTCCACTTTTGGTCAAGCATATTTTTGGTCCACTTACTTACTTTCTAAGTTCTCCAGTGCATCTCAGTGGATTCTGTTTTTAAAGTACTGGTACTAAACTAATAAAAAGTACTATAAATAACAGTATAAATATGACACTTATAAATTACTGCTGCAGATGTTCAAACTATTTATAGTAGACAAAATATGCAAATGATCATGGAAAACTTGATTGGATAGATCAGTATCACCACTGAGGATACCGATTTTACAAGGAAATCAACTAAACATGCACTGAATTATATTTTTTATGCAAAGATCTTTGCATAACTAAAATAAGATTGATATCGATCCACTTCACAGTGGTCAGAGGGTACATTTCCTCTTCTTACCTGATGCCAAAGGTTAAGGAGGTGATTTCTCTGTCTGAACTGCATCTTTGGAGGGCACTGATTTCAGAACACAGCATAGTTATTTATGGACAGTGAGAATTCACAGATCCCCAGAATAATTAATACTGATTACATGCATTTATTTTTGCTGTTTGTCAGCTTTTAAACACTCGCAGTCTTCTGAGACTGTTCTGCCATTTGCATGGCAGTTTTGAAGACTTCCCGCTTCACTCTTTTGAGCTTTATGTGATGTTACTGAAGGACTTGCTCAGCACAAAACCAATCATTTAGGGAAAGGACTGGGATATCCATCATTTGTAAGCTCTGTAGAAACCCATCCATGTATGGAAGAAACAGCCTCGACTAACAGAGAATTTCATCTCCCACCATTTTGCTAGGCTATTTTCTGTATTTGCTTTTTGTATTTCCTTCACTGTTAAAATTTCTCCCTACCAGCAGGCAGCCAATACCACAACTACCTTCTACCTCAGTGCTGCCAGGAATGCAGTCTTTTATAAACACTGTCTTATTGCGAAAAGAGGAAATACAGCTCTTTCTCAATTAAAAAATATCTGAAATCTCACTTTACTCATTCAGAAAAGATAATTATTCTTAAGAAAATGTAGCCAGGAGTTCAAGAGTTGATGAAAAAGTAAAATTGTTGCCACTAAAAAGAAAAAGGTAAGTAGAGTCAGTCTGTCCATCACAGCTTCAAGGAACTGGTTAGTAAAATTACAAAGTTGAAGTGCTGGATCTTTTCTTAAGTTAATGCTACATATTAGCAATTAATTTATAACAGAAGCATAGCTGGAGTCAAATTTCAACCCAACCATGAAACTACACAGCAACTGAAACATATATTTGAAAATCTTTGACATAAATACAGTAGCTAAAGGAAGAGGGTAAAGCACAAAATAAAAATGCTAAATGTTGATGGAAGTATTTTACTGTCCCCTGAATTACATAAACCCTAGTTGTTTCAGTGGCAGTATTTATTTCCTAGTGATGTGCACCTGTAATACATTGCTAGATCCAGATCAATGAGTTGGTATGCCAGATTCTTTTCATGTGTGTGTCAGGTTTACATTAAAGATAAATTGCTAAGCAAAGTTGAGTCAGGCTCAATGCCAAAGGCAGAAGGTTGTAAATGTAATACAAGCCTTATAAATGTTGGCAAAGGTAGCTTTCATAACTTTCTTGTCAGAATCAAGATAAGAGAAAAATCTGTATGTATGATTTGGACTCAATTAGGTAGGGTCCTTACTTGGACCTTTTAAAAATTTGGAAGGACTCATCGGTAAATCCAGGCTGTGCAAGTAACTGTCATCCTCAAAACAATTTGTCTTTTCTTTCTTGCCATTCAGCAATAACAGTCAATGAAAATATTAACATATGGCTTTAAAAAAGCAAATGAAACCCACTGGAATTAATTTCCTGCCCCCCCCCCAATTTAAAGACCATATTGTGCTTAGCTGATACCGCTTCAATCACAGTATTAATAAAAGTCCTGAGAGAATTGGCAGAGAAATTTATGTAAAGATCTTTCAAATTTTTCCAGTCCCCCAAGCAGACGAAGTTTATTAATGGCCCAGGCAAATGGTGGGACCTATTCCTTTCTTGAAGACAGTTTTGTTTTTGAAGATCAATACCCACGTTAGTTATGTAGACTTATCTGGAAATTGAAATTATACCTAAGGGGATTTTATTTTTGTTAGGAGTCAGAAGGATATTTTCTAGAAAAGAGCTCACTGTTTAAATGAATGCTTAACATAGTATTTTAACACAGAAACTTAAAGGGATTTTGGAGACAGGGGGCATATCTAGCATTCATGAAAACTTCAGAAAAAAAGTTTTCTCATGTTCAAGCTAGAATTTCTGTTTAAGGTCTATAGGTGGGGAGAGTTGAAGCATACCCAAACAACAAACAGCCCTGTGGTAAATCAGAGGATCGGTCCACGTTTGAGTGTTGGACTGTCTGATTCAGGTATGGGACTGGAGCTTCAGTTTCCTGATTTGTGCGTTAACATCTTAACCGTGGGCTATTTCGAGGTGGCTTTTCGGGACCTTGAGAATGACTTTACTGTAAAAAGGACTACCGACACATATCAGCTACTAACCTAGAGATACCAGCAGTATCCTCACAGAAGCCTGCAGCATCGCCAAGCAAGTCTGCTTCCTCTCATGTAATAGAACAGCTCTTTAATGCCCCAAATATCTAACTTCAAATCAGCATTGTGTAATCCATGAAACTACATCAGACTTTAATGGGGACTTTGTCATTACATGTTCAATAGTCCATTGAGTGAGTTTGGGAAATAGTATACTCAGCTATACCCTGCGGTATACTCGGTAATGGTGAGTGATTCCTTTTACTGGTTGTGCTGTCTCTTGGATACTAATCAGCTTCAGTGTTTCTCTGAAATCCTAGGAGTGACTCTGTTGAAAGTTGGTATTTTTTTTAATGAAAAATACTATTTCATGCACATTTTACCATCCATGTAACAGAAGAGGTACAACTGGAGTTGTAGGAATCAAAATCTCTCCTTTCTATCATTAAGGCACTAAAAACAGCTTTCATATGTTACCATGGATAAGAAATAAGCCACATAATGAAATAAGACTTAAGGTAACAAATGGTTAATTAAATGTATGTTAGTGAAGAATAAAATCTATTGGTGCATATCCAATCCAGCCTCTAAAAAGAGTGTTTTGTGGCTATATTTTCCTTCTTTTGATGTCGAATTCGGGGCTTTTAAGATAGTTTTAGGCAGTAGACACATTATGATTAAATAAAAGCTAGTAATTGATTGGTATTTTAGTATATTCTCTGATTGCAGGGTTGATTCTCAAAAGCCAGTAATTGGAAATCAAAATACTGAAAGGGTCACAAAAATAGCTATCCAGTTTAACTCACTTTCACATTGGCTGCTGGGTGAGGAAGAGAGCAATAGAAACCATTGGAAAAAGTTCCAGAGGATTTAAAGATATTATTGAAGCAATAGCATGAACAAACATAATTTGATTAGAGTCATTCAGCACAGATTTAAGAGGGGAAACTCATGCTCAAGCAAATTAAAAGGTCTTCAAAGATGTTATTGTCATGAAGTTCTGAGTGCCTGTGGGTGATGGTAATGGGATATGGACCCGTTCACCTCTGGGTCATTATTTCCAATTTAGCCAAGGTCAACGGCAACCAAAAGTTGTCAGTATCTTACGGCTTAGTGACCAGTGTGAAATAAGCTGAGGGTCTCCTATGTATGCTTATTGGACACTAGCCCACGTCAAACAGGTCCCCTTACAACTGGTGCTGCTGTTGTCAATCTTAACAGCGATGAAGGGGTTGCGTAGGCATGCAGGCTGCACTGCCCTCCGAACTGTGGAGGTGATCTTTCTAGGTCACGACTGAAATATACTGGGAAGCCGAAGTGGAGTCACTTCCAGCAACAGAGCCTTTGCTGTACCTGTACAGTTATGTGAACAACCTAGCTCAAGCACTAGAGAAAAATAAGAAATTTTAAAAAAAAAAAAAAAAAAAAAAGAAAAGAAAAAAAGAAACAGGAAAAGGAAAAAAAGAAGGAAAAATAGAAAGAAAAAAGACAGTGCTAAAAACTTGTGCTTTGTTTAGTTTAGTCTATATGAATATTTCCCAAAAAGATTTCGTAGAGGACATAGTGAATATTACAGGTTTAACAAAAATATGCTACAATACAAAGCTTATCTAAATCTGGACCTGAACGCATGTCTTGGGGAAATTTATCATCAAGGCATAAAATACAGAGATTATTTCATTCAATATAAGTATACAGTTGAAGTGTCAATAAAATAAAATCTGTGTATATGTGGTAGGTGTAAAATATATTTTAAATTTATTGGAAAATATAAACTCTACAGGTATTTATTAGTAATAAGTCAGTAATGAGTGGTTCTGTTTATTGAAGTTATGAAGACACCGATCAAGGATAGAGATCTATGATGCCAGAGACTGGAAAATAATCCAAACCAATCCTGAGAACATTTTTACTTAAAGTCTATTGCCTAATATGACTGCTTGCCTTTTGCTTGCTTGTTCGTTTAATTACTCATTCTCCAACCAGCCTATGATTCTATCTGCACAGCTTTGTCAGATTATTCTGAAATCCCGAGTAAGAGCTGTCCCTGAAAAGCGAAGTGGTGGTTTCACTCCTCCTCCCTCCAGACTCTCCGTGCCACGCTTCCCGGGCTCCAACCACAAATTCTGCTATGACTAAGGAGGAAGCCACCTCCTTGTTTCCACCTCCAAGGACTACCCAAAAAAGAAATGTTTTGAATCCCAAATGACTGTAGGTGCCTTCTGAGGCAGGCGTCAATTCACGCATATCAGTTGCCTGATACCGAGCATTATCTGGCAATACGTCATACTGCAATGGTTAGCTCTAAATTCAACAATCCACATATGATAATTGCAGAAGCAGAAACATTTTATATGCAGCAGCAGATTTCAGAAAGAAAGATAGCTGAGAAAATCTGTTTAGGTTAGAAATTACCTAATACGGACAGTATGTCAAATGAGATGGATAAAAAAACAGGTAAGAAGAATTTAACAGCTGAAAGCACTGAAAAACAAAGCTATTGAAAAAAAAGTCTTGCTCTGTCTCTTCTTTTAAGTGTATGAATATTATAGCTGGCAGGCCACAGGTTTAAAAAACTGATAGGCTAAAGTATCTTCTTTAAATTAGCTTTTAGATAAAGATATAAATAATTCCCAATCTTAAATGTAGCTTTCAAACATGAACAATTTTCCTTAAAAAAAAAAAAACAACAACTTCACTCTCAAATTAAAAACTGTCATTAGAAAAATGAGGACAAAGGACAATTCGAGTTTCAAATATGTCCTAGTAAGTATGGCATATAGCAAGAAATTGGGTTGCACCAGTACAGTGCAGAGATCCAGTATGGGATTTCATTGCTAATTTTCACCTAAATATACAACAGTTCTTGCAAAAAATGTCAAAAAATAAGTGAATTAATGTCCCTTAGTTCTGGGCTGTTTCTGCCTACTACTATGCTGTGATCTCTTTCTAATATGAAGATTTTTAGCCCTTAAAGTCTCAATTAAGATTCCTTTCATTATTAGGACCCCCCTTCAGCTGACCTTTTTATTTGAATCCAGATCCACTGATCCAGTCATACAATAAATGGCCACAAGGTTGGGTTTAGAAGCATCTGAATACATGAAATCCCATATGCAAGCGAAGATGCAAAATACCAACAGTGAAAAAAGGGAAACTTTGGGCTTTGTATTTAATTTTATACAGGCAATAAGACTACGACAGGATAAAACACTTGTATTGTTTAGGGGTTAAAAGCAGAGGGAATATAGTTTAACCAGGAAATGAAAAGTAAACAATGGATAGAAACAGAAATATTTCACTATAATCATAATGACCACAGAGAATAATTATATCAATCAGGTAAGAGAACAAGCCATTTTCTGAAGAGGAAAGAAAATGTAGGTAAAAGTGACTTTTAACCCTGTCGTTCAGCTCAGCTTTTCCACTTTAAGAACTCCTTGTTTTTTATATAGTGCTACTTTATAGATCACTGATCATATCTTGCCAAAATACGGATGATTGAAAGAGTAAAGCTGAGTTTCTTTTTTTTATAAAGTACTTTACAAATGTCATATACAATAGAGAATTATACAGTTTTATTATAATAATCAGAACAGTGGGGGTTTTTTAAAGATTTTCTTCCCCCATTCTTTTTCAGGATAAAAGGCCAACAATTTGATTTATTCTTAAAATAAAATAATCCAAAATATCCACTCTAATGAATGCATTTGTTTTTTAATAATTTACTCCTTTTGATTGTATTAATGTAAACAGGTGTAACAAATGGAAATATCACAACTCACTTCTACCTTTTAAACTTCTCATTGCAACTCTTTAAAGTAAATGTTTGTTCAAATTTTCACAATTTCAAGAATCTTAGACAATTACTTTAATCAAAATTTGAATTCTTGATAGAGGAAATTTTCAATTATTTTTCCCAGTTCAATACGATGTTTCAACCAAATGTTCTTTCTTTGCCTTCAGAAGGAGAACAAACTCCAGGAATCACCTTATCTGCCTCTTTCGTTGCTTTGGGTCAGTTCAGGTTTACAGCTGGATATTTTACATTCCTTGGTTCATTTACATAGCTACATCCATGCCAACCGCGCTTCACTTCAGATGCATAAAAGGGGAATTATCCAAGTGCTCCCAGAAGCACTTTGCGTAATAATATATGTTACTAGCACATGCATTAGCAACATATGCTATTCTAGAACATGATACAAAAATATTTATTAATCCATAAATTCAATTTTTTAATTTTGCCAAGTTAAGGGTGAAGGGGGATGTGTCACACTTCTTTATCCCTTTGTCATGGTGAATAAGCCATGTTTTAGTGTGGTTTGTCATTCATAACTAATTTGCATGTAAAGTAAACTAGTCTATGTTATTGTCTTTTCCTTATATCTGTCCATTCATCTGTACCAACAGATACTTATACCAATACAGAGAAGGAGATAGATACATAGATAAACACATGGATAGATATGATGAGTAAAATCGCTTGACTATTTCAATGGATCACAGTACATAAATTCTACTGCACACTTATCTGCAGGATTACTCTCATCAGCAAAATGTTAAGCAATGATGTCTGGAGAGCTAGTTGGCTATAGTTGCCACTTCGCATGGCTCTAAGGTGTTCGTAATTAAGAAGAGATATATATATATGAAATAATTTCTTAATTATACTTTCTCTGTATAAAATCTCACTGGTCCCACAGACAACTGTTGGACAAGAGCAGAACATGAGGCATTTCTTTGGTGCTAAAATATAATCCACAAGATGTTAAAAAATCTTTGCCACTTGTCATTTCTTTCTTTCCACCTCCTCAACATTTTCATATTTCTGGTATGGAACTCTGCTAATCAAAAGGGGTTTTGCAACTTTTTGCACATGTCTTGCCATGGTATCTTGTGCTTCATTCAGCTTGCAGTCCAGCTGAACCTGTTTTACATGCCGTCCTTTTTCATGATTTGTTGGTGAAAGGAGCAATTCTAAACATTTATGACATATGAATTCAATGCAGAAACTCAGCCTCCTGGTTCTCAAATGCATTAGAAAAATAGTTATTTTCTGGAATTTAATCTACTGCCTGGAAACTTCCAGGCAATGAGATGCAGTGGGGTATTGTGGCAGAATGCTGCAGAATGTATAATAGGCAGCAATCTCATCTGACAGAGAAACTGATTCCTTGACCTAACAGATCTTTTCCACCTCTAGCCTCTATGAATCTGTGATACTCAAACACACTGCAGTCAAGCCATTTCAGCATGGTATTAATTGCTCTTTTGTGCTCTCTTTGTGTTTGCATGTATGTGTACGTGTGCTGTTTTGTACACAAAAGTCAAGCATCCTTTGTTTCAATGGTTTTACCCAAAACTATATAATGCTTAATATTGTTATTCTGTTCTCCCATAAATGATTGTGTTCGGTATTCCACATCACAATCATCCTAATACTTCAATTCTTGACATTTCATTCTCTTTTATCTTATCCCTGAATCATACTTGCTTATGTATGTTGTACATGTGCACCTACAAGTAAGGAAAGATAAAATAAAAAAGCCTCAAAAAAATAATAATTGCTGTACTTTGAAATGTTACAGCAGCATCGAAAAAGGTAATGATTCATCCAGTGCTGGCCATAGCATATAAAGGCAAATGCTAAATATCCCTTAGTCATTAAAATTGACATAGTGGTAAATGAAATTATTTCATTTGTATTTATTTATTTATTTTATATTTGGCTACATGGTTAATGGAATGCTTAAAAACAAAGAACCCTTCACTAGTGTTTACTTTTTTTCCTCATTTATCTTGCATACTATCAACAAGAATCAACTTCCCCTCTGCAGAAAAACCAACTGCTTATCACCCAGATGATATGTAAGAAAAAGCCTCTCATTTGTGGGCAAACTCTTATCTGTGGCATGCAGAAACACATGAAATATCAAAATAGAAATGCATTAACATTAAAGTCAGCGAGGAGAAGGGAAGCAGGACCTGACACTTTGATTAAGAGATCACCTGACAGAACTCCTTCCTGTGCACGAAGAACAAATATATAACTCTGGCAACCAGGCGCAGTTGCTGTTTTCTCAAGTCGCAATTATTAATTGCTTTGCAATCTTTGTTGCGTGTCACTCTAGTTACCCTATAATACATAAGACTGAAGGCCAGGCTTCTTTGTTTATATTTACTCTGTATCAAGTATATTAGACCTGTTTCTTCTTAGATGGGAGATTAGCTTTCTACAACTATTTATGCCTCCCCTGTAATGAGCCTTTTTGTTAGTATGTTATGTAAGTAGGTTTAGGTAATGGACTTTCTAGAACTAGCAAGATTTCATTTTTTTTATGTCTTTCTTCTTGTTTTCTGAAATAACCTGGTGTATGCAAATGATAGATTTCCCCTGTCAGAGTGACTGCTAGTCAGGAACTATGCATGTACTGAAAAACCATGTGGTATTCACTATATTTAAGCTGTTATTCTTGTGTCTGATACTTAATACACTTTCCCAGCCACTTCATTCTAAATGTTGATCAGTAACGTAACAAATGGGGAAGTACCAGTGAGATGGCACCATCAGAAACTCAAGAGTCTAGTCCAGTGCCACAGGGACTTAGATGAAACACAGTCCAAGTGTCTTTCTATCCGGCTGTTACACACCACTGAATATTCTATCTATTCCACCATTTAGTTTAGTTCAAGATAACCCTTGTTTTCAATAAAAGAGTTTCCTGAAAACCCGACAAACTATTTTGTTCTCCCTGCAATTTTTCAGTTTTATTTCCCGCTCCACCCCCAGAAATCATGACAATAAAGAGTAGAGAGGAATCAAAAGCCACTGGCAGCCGAGGGATTCAAATGTGGGACCAGCACCAGTTACTAACTGCTCATGTTATCAGGATCTTGGCTTATGTGAGTATGTTCAGTTTCTGGTAAGGAGAGGAACAGACCACACACGATTGAACTGTCCCCCTTCGCAGTCATCAAGCCTAATCCTTTTCTAATGTGTAGTCTTTAGAAGGGATATAAAACCAGATTTTTACTCTCCCCATGCAAAATATAAGCAGATTGAAGTCAGACCCTATGACATTTGGGTACCCCACACTGAGTACCCTGACAGCGGTTTTGCTGCTCTGCACTTAATAAAGCCCTTCAGTAAGTCTGTGAAGAAATGTCCTTAAGAACATGCAGAAAATTATCATAAGTATAACTAAAAGCATTACTTTGCTATTCTTAAAAGGTTCTGGGTAATCTAGTGTTGAAATTGTACTGCACAGAATATCTTTTTCAATATATAATTTCATGGAACGCTATGTTTGTCTCCTTTGACTTTCACTGCCCCATCAGATTACTTCTTCACCCATAATTTCTGAAATCTGTTTGGCAGCATATAATGGCTTGGGGGAAATGCATGTTGCTTTTTGTGTCCTTTCAGGCTATCAATCATTAGTAACCTTGTATTCAGAGTTAGTTCATTAAATATGTATGCCTTTTGGTAATCTGATGCCTAATATATATTACAAACATTGTGCACTAACAGCAATTATATTCTTTCTAATGGGTTTTGTAACTGTAGTAGCATGTTGGAGAAGCCTGTGAAGTCTGAAATTCTAAAAATATCAATAAAACATATTCTGCTAAATGATAGCTCAGTAATAAACACATGGAGAAAAGTATTAGTGTGGAACATGATAGAATAAACTATGTAGGGAACTGAATTATTAAGATTAATCTTTATTACAATCTAATGAAGAGCAAAGAGATAAGGGGGAAAAGCATATCACAAACACTGCAAATTATCAGGGCACTATAATGTCATTGTTTAGTTCACATGTCCTCACTGCTCTAAACCTAACCTACTTTGAACTTGCTAAAGCTTTTTTTTTTTTTTTCCCCAGTGCAAATGATCCTTTTAAGAGTTAGATAATCAAGGACTATCAGAATATTCTTGGTTGAGATCTCAGCAGATTTTTTGCTTTCTGTAAATAAACACCACCATGAATATTTACTAAAAAAATTTGAATAACAGGTAAACTAATATCTCAAGTGTCATTAATCTATTTGTCTTATGCTGGTAAGCCTGCAATAATAACAGCAATACTATGTTACTAACTACAAAAAATACAAAACCAAAACCAACTATAGACCTTTATTTATGGGACTTTTTCCCCCTGCACTTGAATGAACTTTCATAGAATATGATGAGCTGTCAGCAAATATTTGACATGCTTTAGAACCGATTTAGAAAACTTTTCTGGGTTATAGCTGGCAGTAGCAAGTTGTGTTGTTCAGGTGCATAGTGAAGCTTTGCTCTGACTGTAACCTAACTGCAGCATATTTATCTAAAAAGGGGGTGATGAGACTATTCTTTTTTCACTTACAACGGTTTTAAATGTAGTTACGACATTCGGGAATACCACTGGCATAGAGCAAAGTCCATGAAGTCTGAGGAGCGCTGCCTCCAGAATTTCCGACTCGTTACGGGTGGTGAAGGATCACTCTGAGATTCCAAAAGATATCGTGGCATCTAACGTCTTCCATTTCTGTGGTGCAAGAAAATGTTTAAGGCTTTTGCTAGGCTACGTTAATAAAAAGCTGGCCTCCACACACCCAAAGGAGCAGAAGAACCAGGGCAGGTGGGGAGCCAACAGAGTACCCTGCCCTGGCTCAGCCCACTCCCAGCACAGGCGAGCCATCAGCCCATTAAAGGCTCCTCCATGCTCGCGGGAGACCCACCAGCCTCCTCCACACACACGAAGGAGTACAGAGGCTTGACAACGGATGGCAGAACCCAATAATCCAGCCAGAGACACGACCCCCCAGCCTCTTCCCTCCTGGGGCTGTCTCAGGGGACCCTCCAGCCCCTTGGGCTGGAGTACCCCCAGTCATCTGCAGCAGCTGTCTGGAGCAGCTTTTGGCTGGAGGGGTGTTACTGCTTGCGTAGGTATGAGACATATTAGGGGATACAAGGGAAAAATATTTGGGGATTTTGCAATGGTTATTTGGGGATGTTTAGCAGGTGAACCAACCATGGGGAAAGGGAAGGATCAAGGTGGTTTAGGAGGAAGAGGTGTGGTGAAATAGATAAGGGGATAAAAGGGGCAGAGTGCATGAAGAAAGGTTGGTAAATACGCTTGCCTGGCCATGTCCTGCACCTGATCAGCGCAGTTTGTCCCGCTTTCTTATTAAACTCCTCTCAGAACTACCTGTGTGTGCGTACACCAGCAACCAGAGTGGGGTGCAGCCTCAGGAACTCCTACGTCCAGATGCCAGCAACTGGGGAGATAGGGTGTCTAAGGCCAGCTCCTGGAGGGATCTGCACTGTATATATACATTTATTTTTCTATTAACAGACCTTCACGCTGATCAGCCAGAGAGACTAACAGCAAGAGGCTATTTGTGCTGTGAGTTTCTGCCTGTGTTGATCTGCCTGGCTGGCTGTATGTATAGCATATGTGCACTGTATAAGTGTGTTTGCGGTGTGCCCATCAAGAACACCTTCTCAGCCTCATTACTGGTTGGACCTGGGGGCATGGAGCTGCTGCAGCCTTGCCTCTCAGGTTGTTGGATTCAGCAACTCCCTAATAGATCTGAGCCCTCAACCTTTTCAGATTTGAGTTTAGTTTTCTCAGAAGAATACGGAACTTACAGGAAGGGCTTGTTCCCTTCAGCTTGCAAATGGTCATCAGCTCCTCATCCCAACAAAATGCTGTTAAATTCTTTGGTTGAACAAACTATGAATCCTGATGAATGTATTTCATATTATTTGGAAATGTCAAGTTAATTGTTTTACAAAAAATTTAAACATTTATATCAGCAGTTACTAAGAGCTGTTCTTGTCCCTTGAGAAAGCCTCAGTGGAGAAGGCACAGAGAAGGGTAACTTGAACAAATAAGGGAACAGGACAGCTACTTTTTAAGGAGAATTTGAAAAGGCTAGGACTCTAATTTGAAAAGGCGAAGGCTAAGAAGGTATCTTAGTAAGATTTAGAAAAACCAGGAAGGTAGTGGATAAGATGAATACAGAACTGTTATTTGCCATATCCCACAGTACTGGACATAGGGGGCTCTCACAGAAACTAGTGTAAGATAAACAGATAAAAAAAAGGACTTAAAACACTAGGCAATACAATTCTGGAATTTATTGCTATAGCCGTTTGTGGGTGAAGACTATATCAGCAGGTTCTAAACTGAATTAGAAGAATTCACAGATAGCAGGTCCACAGACAGATATGAAAGTGAATGCATAGGAGTGTACCTTACAACATCCCTAATTTAATGACTGTGGATAATAGGGTTTACAAGGGGAATGGACAGCAGTAGCCAGGCTTCTACGCTGTTTTAAAATGGCATATCCCACCGATATTACTGGAAGCAGGACTAAGTGGATGGCTGTTTCAACTCCAAGAACATTTCTTATGTTCTTGTTTTTAGGTACTTCCATCAGGTTCAAGAGTCCATTTTCTTAAGTGTTAAAGAGATGTATTCCATAAATTTGTGATTGAAGGTCCTCATTCTGCAGTTTGCCACATGAAGATGTACTTTTTGCACACACAATTTATCTAATTTCCACTGTCACACCAGTGTAGTAAAAACAATAACAGGTTTATGGCCTGAGACTGTTAAAAGTTGCAGACAGATAAAATGATAATTAAAGAAATAAGTTCCAAAAAGAAATTACAGTGACAGCTAATCAACTTAGCATTAGCAGCATGAATAAAATATCAGAACAGGAAATATTGCTTAGAACCACAATCTTAAAATATAACATTAAAAGCATTTTAGGCATTTGCTAGGAAGCAGAAAGGTACAGTCAATAGACATTGTATTTTTAGAAGATTCTTTAGAGCCAGTCAGTAGAATCTTCTGGTCTGGTCTCACTATTTAAAGAAAGCTCTGCCGTTAGGTCAAATGTTTTGAGAGAATACTGTTTCCTCAGAGTAAGCAATAAAACAATTTACATTTCACTATTTCTGTTGCAGAGCACATCCCCTTCAGAAAAGTAAGAATTTATAGTAAATGTAATATTATTAATGGATAAATAAGGAAGATTGCTCTTCCTTGACCTTTGACAAAATCATTACTTGGTTTAGAGAGAAAGACGTCGTCAATTTATAAAACTTTTTAATTGGCAAAGACATTGTTAAGAACTTTTGGGCAAAAAACATTTATTGCCTTTTTAGTTGAAAAGAGAATTAAGTAAAATGTTCAGCTAGCTAGTAATAGGTAAGCTGTTTTCAGTCCAGGTATGAAGAAAAACAATAAATGTATCTGCTATCCAGCCATAAAAATAACACTAGAAAGACAATTTGTGATATTATTTACCTGGTGATTCAGTGCCTGTGACTCCTCTTTTGCCTAAAGATCACCCTCATGTAACCCATTTCTCTACAGATCTCTCATTTAAAGCAAATGACAACCAATGAGATAATTTTAAAATAAATGCATCATTAACATCTCTAAACATTATAAATTTAGAAAGCAGTTGTATGCTGTGAGGCGTTGGTATGCAAGGCATAATTGTCTTAGCTTTCAGCATGGGCAACCCTTTAAATAGCTGCAGTATAGTGTTTCTGATACTACTGCTGGAATATTTAAAGCAAAATCTTTGGAAGTGTCTCCTGATATGGAATGTCTCTTCTTGGGTGTAAGGCAAGATTTGAAACTGTAAGGGATACTTTTAATCAGTGCTGATTGCCAATTGTTCCCAATATTCAGACTCTAAAATTAAGCACATCGATTGTTTAAGTTGAATACTCTAGAAATTCTCTCCCAACCTGAAGGGAGCCTGGAAAACTTGGGCATCAACTGCCTGCTGTGTGGGCAGAATCTAAACTGAATATTTAAAACTATTGTCTGGGTCTGCAGGTGCAAAAATGGTGTGTAAAATCAGTAACTGTCCCAAAGATCACTCTCAGAAAAATAGATGCCCAGTTTAAATAATCAGAACTAATAACTCTGTTACATCTGTAACTTCTGTGATTCCATGATTACTGCAAAGATGTTTTGAATGCATCTATTTCTATGCAAATTCAATGTGAATGTCTGTTTATATGCAAATAAAACAGAATATGAAAACGGAATTTTTTAAAAGATTATTCCCTTTTTAAATGTAACCACTAAAATAGACGGTAATATCTTTGGGTTTTTTGATGTAATTGCTATAATTTCTTTGAAAATTTCCATCCATCTTCTATTGGCTGTTGGGTATATCTTAGATAATAAAATCTATTAAAGATAGCATCAGAAGCTTGCAAGCAAAATTCTTTGCAAAAACATAAAAATTCATAAAAAATTATGAAAAATATAGGGATACGAACTTCAGAGTTAAAGGCAAATTTAACATTTCAAAGCAAGAAAATGTACAGTTAAGATTCCCCAATCACCTTAACCTTCTCTTCTTGGACATCCCACTCATATGCCTCTTTCTTCCTGTCTTCAAGACATGTTATTCTTGCATCTAGTTTTCCTGAAAGAATCTTAAAAAGTCTAAAACTCATGCATTGAGTGTTCACTTTTATAGATTAATGCTAAGTGTGTGTCCCACAAACTACAGTCATGGGATGGTTTTCATGCCTGAAAACTGGGTTTGTATTCTGTGAATTGGGTCAGCATTTTACGTTGTCCATGACACATTATTCTTAAAGAGCACTGGAAACTCAGGTGCTCCTCAGGACTAGGCGGTGAAGTCCAATTTATCTTCACATTAACTTTCCTTTAAAGGAAATGCAGGAATGTGACTATGCTAATCCCATGCTTAAGTACTTAGTTGGACTGGAGAGCAGTTCCTGTGTAAAGGCACTTTTTGTCCTCCAAAACAAATCCTGCCAGAGCAGGATGACTCTGAAAAACAGAATGAGACTAAAAAGATGGGATTCTTTTTACTTCAGTCATCTAAAAGAAAGTCCTCTACGGCTAGACAACTTCTATACCCAATAAATCACCTGCGGAGATTAAATCATCCTATAGTTCTTAAAAAAGCTGTGGCTGCAGACTGAATCAGTGAATTTCTGCTCAAAGAGGCTCCAGCTCAGACCAGAGTCTTGTTCCGTGAAATTCTGAATATAGTCAAGGATGGAGTGTTTGGTAACGTTCACAGTGGAAAATGTTATCTTAGTGTCTGACTGGAATTCCTTTTTGTCCATTGCCTTTCCTCCAAGCAGAATGCACCTCCAAGAGAGCCTGGCTCCAGCTACACCCTCCCATTAGATGGTTGAAGACAGCAGAAAGGTGTCATCTTCCCCCACCCTACTACGGGTGAACAAACTCAGCTTCTTCAGTCTTTACTCATAGATCATGCACTCCAGAATCCACCAGTCATCCTGGCAGCCCTCCACTGGACTCCAGCAGTCTTTGTTGTACTGCAGAGCCCCAAACCAGGCACAGCACTCCGGATCCAGCCTCACAAGTGCCGGACAGAGGGAATGAATCGGCTCCCTCAACCCGCGCTGAAACAGTCACGTGGCTGGTCTTCTTTGTCGCAAGAGCACGCAGCTGCCTCACGTTCACCTAATCCATCAGGACCACGAGGTCCTTTCTGCAGAAGTGCATTCTAGTCAGTCAGCTCGGGGTTTTTGATCCCAGGTGCAGGACTTTGCATTTTCCTTGGCTGAACTTCATGAGGTTCCCATCATCCCATTTCTCCAGCCTGCTGCCTTCAGAATAGCAGTTCTACTCCTCCCCAGCCCATCATCTATGTCCTTTGTTAGGAACTTAAATATAACTGGCATCGGTATGAACCTCTGAAGTATACTCCTAATATCCACTGGACAACTGGACCTTTTACTGATGACCACAACACTGAGCCTGTCACTCCACACAGCTTTAGATTCCGTTTATGCAGTTCATTTCTCACTCCTGAAGTGTGCTTTGAACTTAGGTCTCCCACTTCTTTGAAAATTGCTTTATGCACACGTGTATTGCTGATACAGAATCTTAGATTAAACATGCCTTTGAACTGGCTTAATTATATATATGTATTTTTAAAACCTTCTCCTAGGGAGCTGACCTATCTCTGAAGCACACTTGTGGCCTCTTTTGATGTCCAACCCATTATCTGTGTGAACCACTACCTTGCTTTTTGAGGCAGGATCTCTCATAAAACATGTGTACAGGCTTTAGCCTAACGGTGTATCAATTGTCTCTCATATCTTCAGGCAAAAAGAACATGCCTGTGTGAAAATTTTGGATTGAACTGAACTTAACACTGCTAACCATAGTACCAGTTGATCTCTTTCCTACAAACTGAGCAGTCTCCAAGTTAAAGTTGAAATACAGACTTCATTGTTTTGAATATAAAATCATAATGTACTAAAATTCTGACGAAAATAGATTTAACTTTTGGATGAAAAAAAAAAGGAAAAGCAGCTTAACATGGCTCCTTTTTAAAGAGAAAATCATGAATGTTTGAGAATTTCAGCCTCAAACAGATTTCTTATTAGTTGAGAATTGTGACTTTTATAACTTATTTGCTAACTACCTATCTAATAATTTATCAGCAGGAACTAATGAACTCCCCCACAGTGTACCATTTCATTTAGGCTAGAAAAATACACATTAAATTGAAAGTCATCCATACAGTCTATATTCAAAGAACAAGTGAAAACTTAAATATGGAGCTGCTATAACACACAAACTCAATAAATAAACTACTTATTTTAAATACTCTACTGATTGTCATAAAGCAGATTGAGAAGCACTGAAATTGTCTCTTTCTTCCAATATTCCATTTACTTTAATGCATTGTCTCAGAGTTATATTGATATAAAGATGTTTGAAAATGGTGCCTGTAATCTACATTTTTGATCTGTTTAAAGAGCTGCTGGCTTCAGCAGAACATTAATGCAAATCTAATGTACCTGCTGGTATGATTAGCTGAATCAAATGATGGCATTTAAGTAACACCTAAATAATCTTAATTAGGATCTTCAGCTCATCTTAGCACTTGGAACTCTACAGATGGATAGTCTTAATTATCAGCCTTTTGATTAGGATAACAGCTCTAATCAAGATGATGTGGTTCTGATAGACAGCGTATCAGTAAATTAATGACTGTTGTTAAGAGGAAAACAGAAGTGAAAAACAAGAGCTGTCTGCTATCTGGAACATGGTAAAAGAATAATGTCTACAGTATGTGAAGAAATTAATGTTTTGTGGGAAGAACATAAGTATTCACATTTGGTATGTGTGGAATTGAGCCAATAATAACGCCTACTCCCAGTTTTCCCCATTCTACTCCCCCACAGTAAATATGGCTATAAGTTCTCTCTTGCACAGTCACAAATCATGAGTAATGCAAATTAGTTTATAAACATTCCTTTTTGACACCTTGAGATTTTATGAAAGTCCAGTGGACACAAGGCATTTGAACCAATGCCAGTGAAAAGGTTCCATATGTAGGTAAAAGTAACAAATAGCTTGTTAGTGGGTGCTGTTCATTTGAAATGGAGGCTATAAATTTAAAAGTATTGCTACATCACAAGAAACACAAAACCATATATGAAAATGCAACACTTTCTTGCAGCCAAGTTACATGGTGTAACTTCCTCTTCTGAGATGTTTCATCATTCACTGCCATAAAATTAATGTAAATGTCGGACTAATTAGGATACCATGGTAGAATATGGCAAAGTGTTTGTTATCCAATACCCAGATATTGAAATTATGAGTTAAGTGTTTCCAAAAAAACCATTTAATTAATCCTAATGAAGGCAACCGTATATTTTATTTATATATCAGTAACTGTTTTTAGAAGTTATTTTGTATTAGTAAATGAAGGGCATTGAAATGTCATCTCTTTTTGCCTAGTCCAGATCATTATACAAAATCATTTCTCACTTCCTGATGAGGGTGAGACCTATGGGGAAAAAAAAATAAAAATATTTTCAACTTTAAATGAGTATCTTGAGCTTACTTTCTGATGCACTCCTGTTTCCTTACTGAAATAAACAAACTTTGTCACTGTAGTTTGAAGAAAGAAAAAACAAAACAAAACAAAACCCACCCCAAACCACACAAAAACAACTGAACTCAAAAAGAAAGAGCATAGTGAAGGTGGAAAATAGTATCTGGAAGTGAAAGACAGGTAGGGAAGGGGGGGGAAGAAATAGGCAGGACAAGAAAAGTAACTGACTCCTTAAACAACAAGCTCTTTAATAGCAACTTGTATATACTGGCTTATCAATGCGTCCTTTGAATATTCAAAGAATTTGGTGGGAGAGAAGGTTTAAGGGTTTGCACGTTTATGTTTTATTTCCAGGGAACACTCGCAAATCCACGCTACCTCTCTAAACACTTAGCATGGAAACCAAATGCTATACAGAGAATGACCTATCTTCTATAATCAAACTAACCCTGCATGCCATGACAGTTAATGAGCTTATCCGATTAGGCCTGTCTGTAAGATGAAATGACCTGAGCAATGCTGGGTTTGGATACATGAAAAGGAAAGTTTTCAGTGGCAAGTGACAGTCATAAACGCTTTTGAGAGATAAAAAGAAAAGGATTTGGAAATACTGATACTGGCATCAGGTGGCACTCTTCCTAAAATAATCCTTGGAGGAAATATTAGTGAAGACTCAGCATTTTCCTGATCGTATGACCAGTCAGGTCACACTCTGGAAGACCTCCCCTTGAAAGTGGAAGAGAGCAATGAGACTAACCTCGGAATGCTCAGAGAGCATTAATAGTGACAGTTTCCCAGTGAGGTAAGATTTCCACCTTAAATTAGCAAACACTTGATTGATTTATATAAAATACCAAGTCAAAGAGTCCCATACAAACACTATTCATCTTACTAACTGTATTTAGTTGAGATTTAAAAAAAAAAAATTTATATTATGGTTTGTGTAACTTCACGCAGCTGTCCCTCAAAACCCCTCCCCATCTAATCCACAGACACCAAAGAGAAACGATCCAAAGAAAAGTTGGGGGATTAAATTGTCCAATTATGTTGTCAGGTGGGACATGATCAAAGATATATCTTGAAGTTCTAATACATGCAAACACAAGACAGTTTGTAACAAATTAAGAGGAACATGAATGTTAAAAAAAATGCAGATAAAGCTAGACTTTAAGTCTCAATATACATATGATTTCAGTACAAGTAAAGCATACTTACCAATGCATTACTTTGTTTCTACTGTCTGCCTGTCCTCCGATTTTGAGTGTGCTACTTTGGCCCACTGCATATTTTCTCACACTTCTGATACAAATTTTAGCCTTAAACTTTTAGAAAAAGAGAGGAATAACAGAGGAGACAAAAAAATGTTTATAATAAACTATTTCCTCCTTTTCTTATGTGCAGAGTTTTAAATATATCAGTCTGCTATATATAATTAAGACATGTTTAAAAAGTATGTTACGTTCTCTACATGTCCCAAAATCCCCTGTGAATTGTGTGTTTCACAAGGACCAGATCCAGAATCAGACAATATATAAAAGGTAATATGCTGATAATCCTTCATGTATGCTCTACCAGCCTAGTAAATGTTGTATTTAGAAAAGTAATATATGTTGAACAGAGTAAGCAGAAATATGCAGTTTATTAAATCAGCCATTAAATAGCATCTAAAACGTATTTATTTTATACATCATACAATCTAACCATTTTAATTAATTGATTTTTAATGAACATTACATAGTGCTTGCCGTAATGTCAGTTAAATGCCTATTTGTAAGTAAATAACCATTACCAATTTACATTTGTAAAGTAGGGCCCTGATCCTACAAGTGGAACCTCACGGACGGATTCTGGTACCACACCGTCCTCAGTAGGACACCACGGAAAACACAAGAAAGCTCACAAAACTCCAAAGGAAAAAACCAAACCAAACCAAACCAAACCAAACCCCAAACTGTCTGGTACAGTTTTTGGTTCAGTTGAGGTTGGTTGTTTTTCCTCGAGACCTCCCGTACACACCATTGCCTGGCACGCTGCATCCAAAACCCTGGGAACGAAAGCTGCAAAACCGCAGGCTGGATCCATACGGAGCACAAGCTCTTTGCCCACCGACCCACAGGGCTGCGTGTGCCCGGGTAAGTGGGGGGGGGGTGCCCGGAGAAAGTGTGGTGGCTTTGGTCCCAGGTGTCACTTTCGGAGCGGTGCGTGTGTTTACACCCACATTTGAGTCGTGACCCTCACAAGCAGCCCTGCAAGGCTTTGCCGGCTCCTTAGAAGGTTGCTTCACGGTCATCTTTGGTGTTATGTCCTTTACTCAAAGGAATTTAGTTTTTAGTGTGTTTCTAATGATATAGAAATCTTTAAAATAATGCTGTTTTGTACCACTAAAAGATGTGAACTGGGGGGGAGGGGAGAGGGAAGACAAATTAAAAAGGACAACAACATAACAAGACCCTGAATGATATTTGATATTGAAATTGTTCATCATTTGCCACGGTACTAATTGGTCTCTATCTAAGAGTTTTCCGTTTAAAACTATATGCTTCCCTGCTGTATGTTATGGCTATCATTTAATCATAACAATGATATTTCCAAATGAGAACTGGATCAGTGTCAGCACTGAGTAAAGTCTTAAAACCCACACCCCCCAAAAAGCCCAAAATTATTCTACATTTTAAGAGATACATTTTCTATTTTTTTCATTTTTGTCATTTAGTTACACTGCTGCTTACAAGTGTTGTTGCCAGTACAAATTATTTGATTCAAGATGATTATGTTAGAAAGTTAAACCCATGAAATTTTAACACCACACAAAGCTAAAAGGGATGTGGGAATTAACCATTCCTAAAAGTTGTAGAAATAATTTCTTGCTTTCTTTGTTCTAGAAGACTATAGTATTTTGGTTTATTTTCACTTCAGGTTTGTAACACAGAATTGCAGAACTAAATAACAATTTAAGACATGTTAAGTAGAGGAGATTAAACTGAGTTTAGCATGCAAAATGTGAAAATATTTTTAAAATATATCTGGAACGAGTAAAGGTGCTTGACTTCTTAGAGTAGATCTTTTACATGGACAATCTGTGCTGACATGATGCCTAAACAGTAGGCAGATAATTTTATAATTATTTTAATAATTTTATTTGTTACTGGGGTATTTGATAATGTCTCTGTCTAGCAAGTAAGTATATTGGGTCTATAATGTTTCAGAGGTTTACCTATATACTCGGTGATCCAGTAGCTTCTGTTAGATACACTCAAACATGTTACATTTGAAATATACTTAACTAAATTTTTTAAATGTTTTGATCACAGAACCGTAAACATAAAAATGATATCTGAAGACATTTAAAAACCTCCTGACGGCTAAATCTCATCAAACTTCTGTTGTTCCACTGCTTACCTGACTCTTATGTTCCTCTTTTTTTTTTCCTGGAAGGAAGGGACAAATGCCCGAGGTACGGCAATATGAAAGATATTCAAGAGTTCAAATACACACCAAGCCTTTTTTTCGATGTAGTTCTGGTGCACCAGTGAGAAAAGCTTGGAGTGGTACTCAGTGTGACACATCTGCAATCACATGTAAGCATCCAGCTTGACCCCCAACCTTTCTTCTCTTCCCCCATCTTGTTTTCCACATGAAGCAAGAAAAAAGTTTTCTCTCCTGTTACCTATTCAAATTCTTCACTCTCTCCGTTGACTAAGATTGGCTGAGGCCAGACCTGAACCATGCATATAAAATTGCAAACTATTGTCCAAACTGAAAAGATGTGCTATTTCTATAACTACATGATGTGCTATATAATAATATGTTATGCTAATCTTATAATAATAATAACGTTAAAATAATAGCCATGGGTATTACAATAAGTAACAGCCTTAGGCATGATGCTCTGCTGACCGTTCTATCTTTAGGCAACAATTGCAATGTACAGCTGGCCAGATGCAACAATTACATTTTGGGGAGTGGGGGACAGAAAAAAAATATAGCATTTTATTTTCTTTATATTGAAGCCAAGTCCTTAATTTTATTTTCTATGCATATACATATATATGTATAAATATATATAATACAATATATGCACACACACAAACACAGTCCACTTACCTATCTAACTATTTAATACAACCCTATACTCCAGCTCCCAAATAGGCAAGTAGTCACAAATGGTCAAATACATCCTTATCCTGTGATAATCATTAGGGTTTTTTTTCTTACCTGGTATAATAGAAAACAAGATTCAAATGCCTGTTTTGCACATGATGGAAAAAGAATTTGAATTTCATTCATCTAGGCTGTCCCAAACTCTCTTCAAAGGGGTGAAACAGCCAAAAAACATTCCCCAAGGCAGGTTCACTGAAACTCACGTTTTTTTCTGTGAAACTGGATTTGTTGGTTTCAGTGAATCAGCTTTTTCAATTAAAAATCAACCAAGCAAACAAAAAACCTATGTTCTTAAAAATTCATAGTTGTTGCAATATACAGATTTTGTAGGTTTAAGAACCGAGCATCCATTTATAGTGTCAAATAATGCGTCAAACTGCTCATCTGAAACTAACTATAAAATCAACCATTTCAATGTCGTTAGAATAATGAGGATGGTCATAACCATTATTGACTTTCATCAGATTCTTTTCATTTGTGAACTACTGACAATATTTTTATCCTCAAAGTTCCAAATTCATAAACTTGTTTGAAAAAACTCTTATTTGAGAAAATAAGTTGATATCTGTAGAAAAATGTTATCCTTTAAAACAGGATTTTTTTCCTGTTTCTTTTTAATTGAAATTTAAACTAATAATGATGTTCGTATAGGGTTTTATTTAATTACTCACTTTAAGAACAATTATATTTAAGATTTTGCAGGTTTATCTTAACCTTTGAACTAGGTTTTCAAATTTTTAACTCATACAGACTAAGTCAGGTGTTGCTTAATGCATACTTAAATGAGGAAAAAAAAAGGAAAAAGAAAAACATCATTTACTTGCCAGAGCTTTTAGCTTCAAAGCCATATACTTGTTTAAAGTGCTTGAAGTATTCTTATTAATTTCAGGAAAAACTGATTCTGAACTCCAGATATTGGAAAATTAATCTTGGGCAAACAAGGCTTGACACTAATTGGTTACAATGCCTATGATAACAAACTGTTAACAGGGTAGACTTAGAGTGTCAATCGTCAACCAGTTGGTTGTATCAACAACTAAATGCTTATTTAAGCAAGTTGTAGAAGGTAATCTGAGGAGGGTTCAGGTTTATTTTGTTTGCTTGGCTTTTTGCAGGGTGGGCGGGAGAAGAGAAGGAAAGAAGGAGGAGGGCGGCAGATATAGCAGGATGTATTTTATGTAAAAAAGCCCATTTTAATAAAATTACAAACCCAAAGATTTCATGACATTGACTGAAAGTGTGCAAATACCATCAGATACAAAAGTACATGCTTCATGTCAAAGAAAGTAGTTAGATAAGTCATCCAGTGAGTGGGAAAAATGAGGGTGATTTCTTCCCTGTCTGCAGAGGTTCAAAGTCACAAGATCCATGACAGTGACCCAATCGCCAGAAACTACGGCTAGTTCTGGGGAATGCTGTTGCTACAAGGCAACATAGCTGTTCAATACAGCTGATCTACCTAGGAGGCTGAAGAGTTGGAGTTTCAGTTCTTTTTGCCAAAGAGAGCCTGAGCTGTGGGTCTGCTGCTTTCTGATCACAAAGATAGCGTAGAAGACAAGCCACAGTCTCATCCTTTCCAATAATTCCTAAGAACAGTAGCCAACACCTCATTTTGTTAAAACAACTGTCTTGCTGGTGTATTCTGGCCATGTCCCTGCAGAGCTTTACAGGGAAAGGTGCCTGCTGCCATGTGGCCATCTGGTTTAGATAAGGATTGGACACCAACCTGCGATGAAGCCTTCTCTCTTCCACCACCTCTCTTCCTTCCTCTTTCTCCTCCTTTCTCTTTCTCCCTCTCTCTCCTTCACCCTAAAGCCAGGTCAGGTTCTGAGGGAAATCAGATTAACTAACAGCCGAGTCCTCTGTTTTCATTATGCAAAGTAGGAGATACCCATCACACAAGAATAAAAGAAGGTGGTTTAGACATATTTTGACAACAAATTTCATGAGGAAAAGCTCAACAGTATCTTCATAATGTTATGAAGAGTCTAACTTTGAGACTAACTTATGGGTTTGAACTTCCATCTTGGGTAGAAAAGCCTCCTGTACATGTGGAACCAAAAGTGGTGTGGGTAAATCACAGTATTTAAAATCATGGGGTTTAGACTTAGTTTTACTGGCTTGGGTGGGAATTCACACCAGATTGCAGCACACAAATTGGACAACCTGAATAAATCATTCACGGATCTGCAATCTGCAGGGACACCTGTGTAATTTCAAAATGTTGATGGAATCATACTGGGGCTACAGTACAAGTGAGACATTTCCCGCTTTGCTTTTGTTGTATTTTAGCTACTGCTGAAAAACCCTGGTGAAATAAATATTTTTTAGTAAATGAGTAACATTTCAGACTCTGGTTTTAAATGCCTCAAAGCTGATTTTACCCTACCTGGTTTATAAACCTAGCTGACATCTGTGCAAGCTACTTCAACTGTTGAATTATTTATTCTTTGTGACTAAGTTAACTACCTATATACTGGGGAGAAAATATTGGAGAAAATAGTATGAACACAATTAAAACTGAGCCATTAAAAGCAAAGTAGATATTTATGTACTATTTAAAAATGTCAACTGCCAGTAGTAAATCCTAGGCAAAACAAAACAAACCAAACCCCCTCACATTGGGAAAGAGAGGCAGGGATTGTACATTTGTGCAATTTTTAACTCTCCTGTTTCATTCTAATTTGATTGTGTGAATATATTTATATTCATGAAGTTTAGAAAAGAGAGGTATATGCCACAGCTAAAAATAGTGTTTGGGATTTCTTTTTGTTTGTTGTTTGGTTTTGCTATAAGGTCTGAGAAGGGCAGTCTTAAATACATAGAGACCACTACATTCATTTTCTGTTGAAATAGGGAAAAAAATTACCTATTCACTTTCTTGTATAATTTTTGTTTCTGTTACAGACAGTTTGAAAGCCAGACATATCACTTAAAGATGGTCTGGAATGTCCATATTTTGGTATGGAAATTTAAAGTACATGGATTGTATCTTCTAGAAACCATTACATTGTCATTTATATTTAGGGAAAAAGTACTAATAGAAGAGGAAAAATAAACAAAAGATGTGAATCAACCTTCAGATGAAAGATTTTTTAAAATCCTCCATTTTAAAGATAAGGTAACAGGCAAATCTTATAGTATACAGAAAATTATGAATTTTCTTTTGATCTCAGGAAATTACTTTTCTGATAGTTAAAATGGCACAATAATAATGAGATAACTTTGAACATCAGTGCTCTGACAAAATCTGTGGTTTTCAGTTCAAATTATTAGTTTAGTGGAACGTTTTAAGATTGCAGTGAGATTTATTAATATCTTCTGTGTAATCATGTTTAAGCTTGTAAACAGTTAATTGCATTGAAAGTATATGAGTACAAATATAAAAAATCATTTTATCAGGTATGGGAAAATAAATGTTTATAAATTTATTTTTACTTAACATTTCTGTTCTTTCTCCATTTTGAAAAGAATCATATCTGTTTAGATGTTTAGAACTGCATGTGCAATTTGGAAGCTAACTCTAATGGTGACAATGGTAATACTTCTGTTGACATCACTACCTTCTGAACCTATTGTAGAGTAGGTATATCTTATAACACCACTATGTGAAATAGCATCAATATTGCTGTACCAGTTTTTAAGAGAAATAAAATACTTGCATGATTTTCTTGAGAACGTATATAGGGTCAATGCAGTTCTTTAATCTCTGCCATCTCATATTTATTGTTCAAAAAAGTCAGCACTTCAAACTTCAGTTTTCCTCCTTACCGAAGAGCTACATTGTGCTTCTGTTAAATATGTGAACCTGCTTTGAAATCAGCTCTGTCAGACTGAAAGTTTTATTCAGTAAAAAGTTAAGTAAATTATTGCAATTTATTGTGCCAAAATTATTCATGGCACACAACCAAAAATTGAAATCCACTGTGCAATTCATTGATATCTTCTTATGCCTATACCTGGTTTAAATACGCCTTTCTTATTCAGTCTCTCCATATCAACAGCCACCTACTAATTCAGATTACAACTATTTCATGCAGACAGGTGTTTTATAAAAGACACATAGGCATACACATATATGCAATCTATAATAATAATGCTTAGCATCTATATTCTGTATTCAATTGCCTTGTCAAGTTGGCTCTCCCAAACAAAGGACATTAACTTCACAATAGAAAAAAAAAATGGTCAGGGAAAGAAATTATAGTCCCCCACAGGGAAAGGAGGATCACTATTAAGGATAATACAATTGCTTTGGAGACAAATAACTTAGGAGTTCTTTAATACCCCCTGAAATATGTCTCTAACCTTTTCTTTGTACTGTATTACCCAGTCAGACTACTGCTATTCTGTACATGACATGGATGAAGAATGCCTGGGTTAGGTATCCTTGTGAAAGCAGTATATAATCGGGAGCACTGCTGTCAATTTGTGTTGGCGTTTTGAAAAGAAATCTCACAGGCTGTCTATCTGCCTCATAGTTCTGGGTAGCTCCAACATCATATGTCATTATTAGCATATTCCAAATAGAACTATTATCATGTACTAATCCTATTTCTATCCAGCTCAGAGTTTGTAAAGCCGTTAGTTGGTATTAACTGGTATTGTCAGCTGCTCACTGGATGTCGGCATTAAGCTATGTGAGAATTAAGCTTCTGTCCCAAAGAAGACGTTTCCTCAAGTTCAACCTGAAGGAAAGAAGCAAAGGGAGGTAAAAATTATAACTTCGAATATCAAAGCCCCTTTGCTTTCTGCTAAGGCTGGTAAAATGGCTGAGGGTGATGCTGTGAAGAGAATGGATGATGTGGTGAAAACCCGTGTGGGAGTTATTTGAATGACACTCAGCCTGCTGAGGCAGCTCGACAAGTTCAACTTGTGACCTGATGCAAGGTGTCACATTTTTTACGTAAAGTAAATTACAAAGCACTCACACACTGTTTTGCCAGGAGAACGTGTGCGGATGGTGGTAGTAACTTCAGTTGACACTATAAAATCTTGACAAGGTTTTCTCTTTGTGACCAGTGGGGTGGATGGTCACAGGAATGTATACTGGTGTCCCCTTGACTGCACTCAGGATAAGGCCCTTTATAGTTCTCCTTGATTAGTAGTTTTGATGTCCTGAAGGGATTTGCCAAAGCTTATACTGAAATTGAAAGAAATAAGTATTAAATTTACACTCTCAAGTCTTTACAGAATTTTTATGAGCCAACTTATCTTCTAAGGGGTTGTTCACTCCCTAGTTTCAATGGGAAATTTAAGATACTCAGTGTTCTCCCTCCCCCCCATCCATGTTTGCCGCTTTTAATAACTAAAAAACACATTCTTTTATGGGTGTTTTGTGTGTCAAAGTTTTTCTCTATAAGAGCATATACAGTCTGCCACATGCACTGGATATCATTGTCCAACACTAGACATCTTAGATCCATTTGGGATACCTTATCACTGCTTACGCAAGGCCTGTCATATTACTTTTATTATAGTTTAAGTTACCACATGGGGTACTCGTGGGATACCCGACAGCTATGTAGCCACAAAAGTGTAGCCATCACCATGAACTCAGCTTCATCAACTTCTGGAAAATTCCTTGGGAATGTATCCCTCCACTCCCTTTTGCACATAGACCCATACACCCATATTTAGTTGCCAAAAACCCAGTCCAGAAAGCACATTCTCATGTCCTATCCACCAGACTAAACTGTCTGTCATAGGTATAGCTGACAGTTTAAAGAGGGGTGCATGAGAGATGTAGAAGCTACTGCAGTACAAAAAAATAAATGAGAAAGGCTGCTGCAAAAGAGAGTAGGAAGTGTAATAGGAGCACTAACGTAGTACTAAAACATATCCTGAACACGCCTGTGTATATTACATAAGTAACCAGATATTTATTTGTGCAGTGTCTTAACGGAGTCCAATTTTTAAGAAACAAATTATTTCATATTTCTTTGTTTATAAATGTTGTTTGTGTTAGAAAAGGAAGGTAGTTGTTTC
The DNA here is from genome assembly GCA_027564655.1 of Leptodon cayanensis. NCBI lineage: Eukaryota > Metazoa > Chordata > Aves > Accipitriformes > Accipitridae > Leptodon > Leptodon cayanensis. The sequence continues at coordinate 1,717,802 of JANXJC010000008.1, read as the reverse complement.
CTTTTGACATGTTTTGTTAAAAGATATTAGAAGGTGGCACATTTCCAATCTATGATCCCAATTGTTTAAGATTTATGTGTAAAATTCATATCTGGTAGGAAACAAAAAATGCAAAGTGTCTGTCTTCAAAATACCCAATAAATCTCATTTACAATAATTTTATTTTCCAAGGTGTAAATGACTTGATAATTTATTTATTACAGAAAAGGTCCCCGTATTTGGGAAATTGTGCTACATATCCATAACAGCATTTTGCAGGTGCTGTACAGATGTTACCTGTTGCTCATGAAATGCAAATTTTTGACTTCTTAGCCTATCATCAGGGAAAAGCTGGAAAAAGAATATAATGTAAAGCATCATACTGTTTTACTAGATTACTTCGTGCCGCACTTTGATACTGTACTTCAAATTATTATTAAAATGGTAAAATTTTGCCTGGTAAGATAAGAAGCGGTGCTTAATCAGAAGTATCATTTTTCCTGTCACTTATTTAACTTGAAATAAGAACTAGATTCCTAGAACAGTTTCTTATTTTATGTATTCATTTATGTTTTATTTTCTTGTTTTATTGATACAACTATTTGTTATAGACTACTTATATCCACCTTTCTAATAACCAAGTTAAGTCCATCAAACATCCTACAGTTTAGTAATTTGATGCTATTTCACTGTATATCACAGAATTGCAGAATGGTTGAGGTTGGAAGACACCTCTACAACCTATCTAGGCCAAACACCTTGCTCAAGCAGGCTCAGCTACAGCAGGTTGCTCAGGACTGTGCCCAGATGGGTTTTGAATATCTCCAAGGACAGAGACCCCAGAACTTCCCTAGGAAACCTGTTCCAGTGTTTGGACACCCTCGCAGTAAAAAAAGTGCTTCCTGATGTTCAGAGGGATCCTCCGTCTGTGCCCATCACCTCTTGCACTGTCAGTGGGCACCCCTGAGAAGAGCCTGGCTCTGTCTTCTTTACTCCTCACATCTGGTATTTAGACACATTAATAAGAGCCCCCACTGAGCCATCGCTTCTGTAGGCTGAGTAGCCCCACCTCTCTCAGCCTTTCCTCTTACGTGAGGTGCTCCAGTACCTTAACCATCTTTGTGGCCCTTTGTTGGACTCTATCCAGTCGCTCCGCATCTCTTTTGTGCTGAGGAGCCCAGAGCTGGACACGGTACTCCAGAGGTGGCTTCACCAGTGCTGAATGGAGGGTAGGTATCACCTCCCTCGACCTGTCGGCAGCACTGCTAATGCAGCCCGGGATGCTGTAGGTGTCCTTTAACTCAAAGGCACATGGTTAGCTCATGGTCAACCTGACAAATAAACAAATCTTACCAGTAAAATCAAGGTGAACAAGGCTTTAAGTACCTTGGCCTTTTCCATACCTTTTGTCTCCAGGTCCTCCACCCCATTTAGGGGTGGGCCCATGTTTTTGCTAGGCTTCCTTTTGCTGCCAGTGTACCCATAGATGCCCTTCTTGATGCCCTTTATATCCCTCGCCAGATTCAGCTGTAGGGGGGCTTTGGCTTTCCTGATGCCATCTCTGCATGCTTAGGCAGTGCCTCCAAATTCATCCCAGGTCACCTGCTGTGCTTCAACATCTTGTATACTTCCTTTTTATGTCCAAAATTAATCAGAAGCTCCTTGTTCATCCATCCAGGCTTCCTGATGCCTTTGCTTGATTTCAAGCTCATTGAGATGGATCATTCTTGAGCTTGACTATCAACCAGTTCTCTTGAACCCCTCTTCTCTCCGGGGCCATATACCATGTGATTCTTCCAAGCAAATCCTAAAGAGGTCAGAGTCCGCTCTTCTGAAGACGAAGGTTGTGGTCCTGCTTTTAGCCTTTTTTTTCTCTCCTTGCAGGACCCTGAACATGACCATCATATAGTCACTGTAACCAAGGCTGCCCTTGACCTTATAGAATCATAGAATCATAGAATCATAGAATCATTCAGGTTGGAAAAGACCTTCAAGATCATCAAGTCCAACCATC
>JANXJC010000008.1:1694874-1715709 GCA_027564655.1 Leptodon cayanensis | reverse complement strand
AGCCGCTCCTCATCAGACTTGTGCTCCAGGCCCCTCACCAACTTGGTCGCTCTTCTCTGGACACGCTCCAGCAACTCGGACCTTCATATCCCTGACCAGCCATTCCTTGCTTACAAATATGAGGTCCAGAAGAGCACCTCTCCTAGTTGGCTCCTCAATCGCCTGTGTTAAGAAGTTGTCAGCAGTGTACTCCAGAAACCTCCTGGACGCTTGTGTCCTAACTCATTGTCCCTCCCGCAGATATTGGGATGGCTGCAGTCCCCCACGAGAACCCAGGGCTGCAAATATGAGGCTTCTTCTAGTTATCTGAGGAAGCTGTCATCTACTTCTTTGGGATCAGAAACTTAGAACCATATGTTGGTCAACCTACTCATCCTGATCTCAGCCAGCTAGTAACTCATCACTTGGCAGAGCTCTAGGCATTCCTGTTACAACTTCCCCTTCTCAAGTTTCTGTGTCTTCCATAATTTTGTTTACATTCATTGAATGTCCTGGTGATTACACTTTATATACTGATCTCTAAAACACATTAATTAAACATTTCTCCCCAGAAAAAAAATCATTTTCCTCTGATCTTATACATAAATGCAAGCACCCGATATATACCAATTCAGTTTGAAAATACCATATTGCCTACAGATCATAAGCAAATTAATTAAATTGATTAAATTAATTACATTAATTAAAATATGACTCTAATACAAATCTCTGAATGAATTTTTAACTATGATAATAGAATTCCTAATCATTCTCAAAAGATGGTATTGTAGCTAAAATGCCTAGGTGTAAAAGTCAAAAAATAACAGAGTTAATCACTAAATAAAAGAAAAAATCTTCCTATACTTATTGTCTTTTATCTGCCCAATTACTTCTCCTGAACGTAATAATTGTTTCTAACAGTTGCTGGGTTTGTGTTTGGTTTCGGTTTGTTTATTTCCTCCAAATACTTTGATAATAATCCAAGTGAAACAGCAGCATTCTCTTGCTTTTTATGGTGTGTAGTCTGAGATTTGTATTAATTTTGGCTTGTTTTCCATGTACTATAGTTTTCTAAGAGCTAGAAGTTGCCTTGCTGTTCTTCCTCTCCAGTTACAAAAGCATTTTACATCTTGTGTAGCCATTCAAACCAGTAAACGAAATGTCTTCTATTCAGGCCCTGGCAGCAGCAATGCATTGGAAGTAAGCCAGCCTTTCTTCTGATACAGCACAATTTTGGGGGAAAAGCAGGGCCAAGATACATAGATTTACACCATCCTTACAGCTTTCAAGTCTGAAGACATTTCTGGGTTATCAGGCAGCCACTTCATACTGTTCCCATTTGGCATGTTATATTATTCTTAAAGAGATCATAATACGTAGTGATATTGAGTATAAATTATATGTGTTACTCTAAAGATACATTATCGTTTCTTCTCATGTGCCAGGTACGGCTCTTAAACTGTTAAGAAATTATCTGGTACACAGAGCACTACGTAATAACAGTTTCAGTGAGAAACTTCTTTGACTCCTGGAAGACCTCAAAACCTGGGAGGCATTCATGATTAAAAGTGCCTTGAATGTATTCAAACCACTTGTACCACCCTATACTTGGTTTCGAATGTCTGAAAGTGAAAAGGCCTGCTCCTAACAGAGTTCTTTCACCTGGATATCCAAACGGTCTTTTTCTCTCAGGACTCAATGATCTTGTGAATTTTGCCCTTCTTGGTAATGCAGAAGTATAACATTAAAAAGTTTTTTTATCTGAGATAATATGAATAACCTATTGAAATGTTTTTTTCTGGACTACAGGAGCTTGTAGCTTTAAATCTTTAATTAGGGTTTAAATATCTTACATAAGAAACTTTCTTTTAGAATAGGTCTGTCCATACTACAGACAGCAGCAGCAATGAGGAGAAGCTCTAGCTAAACTAAGAACTGGTAGCACTTTTTGAAAACAAAACAAAACACAACAAAAAAACCCTCAATGCAAGTTAATTTACTCTGCTTTTCACAACACTTTTTTGGGGGGTTGGGGGGAGGGGAGTAGATCTAACTCAGGTGAATCACATCTGTTTGACTGCTTGCTGTAAGCAGTGTCAAAATATCCAACCTCTGCAGTAAGAAACTTATAAGGGGATGAGAAATGCAAAGGATCAGGGGAAAACCACAGGACGTATATGACTTGTTAAAAATCCCGCAGCGGCCGTTGGCAAAACCCACGACAGAACTGAAGTTTCCTGGTTTCCAGACTGTTGACCCATTCATTGAATGACAGTGTTTTCCAGTAGACATTGAGTCCATTCTTGATCAAACAAAGTTACATCCTTAGGAAGTCTCTATAATATCCTTTAGGATGAAACTTCCTTTATTAGTATAAGGTGACATTATTGCCTAATGTGTTTTTCACTCTAACTGCAGACAATCTGAACCACCCATCCAATGGCCTGTTTCAGAAGTACTTTAGTGTAGTCAAAATGATTCTTTCTTACTTGTTAAATCTTTTATTTTTAGGATACAAAAGGTTGTTGAAGTGTAAAAAGTAAACTACGTATTTTATGACTTTTATTGAATTTATTGCCAATAATGGTATGCATTTTGAATAGGTAATGCTGCCTTATGTCCTACAGCCTACTTCTGGAAACTGACATAATAAATCTCATAAATTGTATATTAAAATAGTAAACTGCACATTTGTAAGGCATCCTCATTTATTTCCATAAAAACTTCTCTAAAAACAAGGGGCTGTTTGCCAGAGAGTCAATCAGGTAAGCCCATATGTTATTGATTCCTCTATTGCTCTGCATCATTTAAAAATAGCATCAAAACTGAAAAGCATAAAACCTTGCGCTGTAATGTGCTTTAAATCCATTTCTTTCATCTTGTACTGTCCGTGGCAAACAGGCGTGCAAAATCTGCTTGGCTCATTGAAATTTTAAGGTCAGTGTTAGGTCCTGTTCTGGGATTCTAATGTCATTATTTACCCAAAACTCAGTCTTTTTCTGGTTTTAAGTAATAAGCTTATGCATTTATGATGGTTTTCTACATGGGAAATCATATACAATTAAATATATAGTAATTAAACAGAGAACTTAGTTACAAGTCAGCTTGTCACAGCTATTGATTTGGTAGACACAAAGAGAGCAATGTTGACCACACGAGTTATACGTACATCTTTTCAAATTCAGGTGCATTGTACTAAAGCAAACCTACAGGGCACACTACTGGGGAGAATCTGGGATTTAACACAAGTTCTTCAGCTGTGTGAATGACAGGCCCACATGTCTGCTGTCTCATACTTTGGATTTTACCAGCCATTGTATCGATGACATACAGCCAACGTTGGGCAGATAGGTTGCCTTCAGGTCCTTTCCTAGAAACATATAGGTAATTTGAACCCAGATTCCTGAAAAGAGTTTAGAAAATACTGTAGATATGCCATAGAAAGTTATATAAGACCTACATCACAGCAACATAGACTGTTTTCCTACCAACCAAGTAACCTACTTCTTAACCCGGACTCATAAAGACTTTACAGATCAAGCAAGATGAAAAACAGGAAAGTATATCTCTTCAGTTTTAGAATTTTGCCTTTAAATCAGAAGACTTTAACAGCTCAAATGAGCTGAAGTTTTCAGCTGTGGCATTCTTTGCCTTTTTTCACAACACCTTTTAGCTGCAAATGATATGCAGCGCTAACAATTCCAAATTCCCTAATTCCCTACACCACCGAGAATCAAGAAAACTTGATGCTCTATATTGCAGGAAATCAGTTCTGTTTTGCTTCTCACTTCATCATCTGGCAGAAGTTTTATTAGTTACAGTATCTTTTTTCTGTGGGTTTGGGGTTTGTTTTGTTTTGTTTTGTTTTTTATTAAGTTGTTACTTAGTTTTTGAGATCTGGCTAGATTGCGGACTGTTATTAGTTTTGAATTATGAAAGGATCCATCACTAACTTTTATGAAAACATAAAAATTGTTTGTGTTTCTGTATGCTTTCAAAATGTTAAGTGTCTCAGAGCAACTATGATAATACTACAAATAGATAATGCTACTTATAAGGAACAAATGTAAAAGCTAGCAGATCCTGAGACAAAAACATCAATAATTCGAGTATTACAAGATCCTGAAGTGTAAAATTAATTTCTGTGCATCTTCCATTGTGGAAGTGTTGTGCAATGCAGAGATAGACATGTTAGCCACTTTGCCTCATTTTACACCTGTTAGAATACCTTGGGTTTGAAATTAGGATTCAGTTTTGAATATTTGGGTTATGTTCTGACAGAATTTTCCAAAGGTAATAGAGTTAATTGTCATAGGGATCTGTGAGACTCAAAGAGAAAACTTTTCTAAGAGCTACAACTCAGGCTTCTAAATCATGAAATCATGTGTTTACTATAAGAATTGGGACCTTGCATCATTAAAAAAAAATACAGATTTTTATCATTGCCTGTGGCAGAAGCAGTTCTTTGAGCACAAATCTTGGATAAAAGCTTGCTGAAGAAATGTTTCTATTCTCATCATTAATTATTTAAGAGAAAACCCTGATTAAGCAAAAAAAAAGCTCAAGGTTTAAAATACACTTACAGGTATATACACATAGAAACATACTTACATACATATGCATATATATATATATATATAAATGAGATCTTAATTAATTGTCGAATTATGTACTTCAAGCCAAATCATTCTTATTAATGACCTAAGTTAAACCATCTACAATTTGGGGTGAAAGTGCAACAGAGTGGTTGAAAAATCATCACTAGCATCTTTTTTACATTCCTTCAGGCTTTTACTTTTACAACTCCTTTTATTGATGTGATATTTTAAAAATGTAATCTATTTACACCAAAGGTTTCTAGAATTGTGCTCTGTCTGCATGTGATTTTGGGATGTTTTCCATTGTTTGCAGGTGTTCTCAGCTGAAAAGATAAAAGAAGAATTAAATTGTTATCTGTTGATTTTCAAAGTCGAGTGGAAATGCTCATATGAAGACTTTATTTGCAGCAGGATATGGTGTTCCCTCTGAAATGTCTTTTCAGTTTCTTTATCTAACATGGTTCAATTACATGGAAAGATCTGAAATGTAGTGCTACTATTAAGTACTGAGCCTTGAACATATATACTTGCAAAGGAGCAAAAAGAAACAGACTATTAGCAGTGTTACTCAGCTTTCTGTCATCAATGAAAGCAGAGAAGTGCTTGCAACATCTAAACAACATCACTAAGGACAAAGAAATATGGGAACAGGTGAGCAAAAAGTGAGCAAAAATTCCATTGCTGAGAAGTTACTGTTAAAGCACAAACTGAAAATTCCAGCAGATGGATATAGTAGACCTTTATAGGGTAGTCACTTAAACCAGTTATTACCAGTCATGAATAGCAACATATTTGACTGTGCTTGAGAGATGCACTTAGATGAAAACATAAGCAGAGGTAGCTCTGAAGGCAAACCACTGACAGATAAGCCTTAGAATATTTCCAAGAAATATTCTCTGTCAGCCCTTTGCATGCACAACTATAACTGTTATGGACTTTTTGTCATAGGCAACAGGTTTAAAGGATCATATTTCATTTTATTGGGATCTGAGTACCTAAAACATTAGAAGAGCTGTCCTGGGTCATACCAATGGTCCCTCTACCTCAGAGCTATGTTGCTAAGAGTAGTCAGCAACAGTTCCTTAATAAAGTGACACGGTAAATGCACAAGGTTCTTTCAGCTTACAGAAAGTAGATAGAAACAGAGTTAGGGCTAGAGAAATACATTTCATTTCAGGTTTTGAATTAATTCCCTTTGGCTCTGTCTCCTGAAAGCAAATGCCTGAAGGTTGACACCCCAGCGTAATTATTTAAAAGGTGTATTTCAAAGCTTGTACTTGGTTATACACGATGATAATTATACTGCTGTATATTTTCACTAACTTTGGTTATCTGTTTATCCAATCAGGCGATATAAGCAACCCTGTCTGACTTCCTTTGACCAGTCACAAATATTATAAGCAACATACCCATTGGATAATTAAATCTAATCGCTTAAGAATGTAAATGAATATTAGTTGAATGAATTTGCATAATGCATACATTTAAGAAAGTTGTGATCACTTGGCTGTAGCAAAAAAAAAAACCAACCCACAGCCAAATTCATTGAATAAATTATTCATTGTTTTTTTTTCTCTACATTATTCATTCCACTCTGAATGTAACATGTAACAAGCCTCATGTTCAGCAGTTTTATTTGTGCTGGAAAATCAATGAAACTCTTCTTTCACTTCCATGCAGGGTTGCCCCTATGATTCATTGTTAGGCTGTTAATTTTTGCTCTGGTAGCTTACTTATTTTATGAATAATTTTTCCCTTGGTAAACAGCAGTTCGACTATTTTATTTAAACCTGTTCTCAATGTTACCAGTTGAGTTTTTAGTCCTGTTTCTGCCTGGAAAACAATATACACAAAGGAGTCACTTGGCTCTTTTCTGGGGAAGCCTAGCTACTCTTGGAGAGAGATATGGTAAGCTTGTTCTTTTGACTGTAATTGATTGACTTCCTCTATTTATTTTATTAAGACGACCTCTGACAGCGTTATCAGAGTGTTACCTTTAGACGTTTTCTGCATGTTTTATTATCTGTCTGTAACATCATCTGTACTTGTTTTTCACATTTACTGCAAAACATTGTGATTAGGAAGAATATAGAAGAAAAAATCCCTTAACCTTTTTGTGGAGTCCAGATTCCACATCCACTACCTATTATCCCTTGAGAGTGTTTCCCTTTATTGACAATTTCCTCAGGTGTTTTCTGTTTTCTAATAACTGGTTATGGGATTATTGCATTAAACTAGGTGGCTAAGCACAAGATGGCTGTTAACACATTTCCAGAAATACCTTTATCTGATATTTGCTGCTGCGGTACATACCAGGATGCTTTAACTTATTTCAACTTAGATCTAAGAATATCTGATTTTATATATAGCTCCTGACTTTTGGGATATTCTGCTTATTAATTACACTGTGACAATTTATAGAAGGTCAGAGTTCATTTGCCGTAAGGCACATCCACATATGATGATAGAATAATGTCTATCCACAGAACTCTACAATTTAATTCATATTACTCCATATTGTAAATTGCGAGGTCCTTCGATAGCTCGTTTGTTGGCAGCTGCAAAGACTGTATCAAGTTTTGGAGGACCACTAATAAACCCTAGCCTGAGCTCTTACCAAGACAACTGAGAATATCTTAAACTGCAGCATATGCTCCATGAGCTTTCTGTCCTTACTCTCAAAAGATTAATGAAGTGGTTTAGCAAAACATGAATTTCTTGGTGAGAGAAAGTAAACAGACAACACAAATAAAAACAAGATTATGTAGAGTGGCCATCTGTACCTTTTCTTTAAAATATAATCACTTGAATGTTCCCCTTCTAACTTCTTGGTGAGACAACTACTTGGTTATTTCTCTCTCGTAACACCTTATCTAGTGTTTGCAGCAGTAAACTTGAGGGATTTGTTATCCCTCTTGCTGGGTACCAAAGCTTCGCTGAAGCCAAGCTTGACATTTAAATGTGTAATGTTCACCATCCACTGCAGATAACTTTTCCCTCCTATTAACTACTTCTGTTATTTAACAAATTCTGCTTGCCAGTGAACTTACAGGTAGTGTACAAGACTGCACACAATGCTTGGGGGCCAAAACACTTTTTAACTCTCTCTCCCACCCTTGTATTTGAATTACTGCCTTTGGTTGAATGAGCATTCACCACAGGAACAAAGTTGATTTATACAAACTTTTAAAAGTTTTGCAAATGCTATAATTATCTCACCAAAAATGAGATAATTATATTTTTCTCTCAACCATTTTACCAGAAGTGACCAAGACACAATAAAATATAAATGCAGATTCAGTGAGTTGCAATAATCCAACTTGCTTTTCCTCTGCCAGATATCTCTCCTCCTTCTGAACACCAAGCCCTTTAGAAGTGGGAGGATGGAACTTCCTTGGGAAACTGAATTTAGCAAAATAGATACTTGAAGAGGTCTCAGGAATCCAATGTGAGTGCCCTAATCGCTAGAACTATTGACTGAGAAGAGAGAAGGAGTAGTGTAAATGTCTTCAAGGTTTGGTTTTCTTATCTTTCTTTTAGGCTTTTATTAGACCTGGAGGGCCAGTATGTCTGCTTTTCACTTCTTTTCCTGTACTATGTCTCTGCTTCTGCCTTCCCCATAGGTCAATTTTCTTTTAACCAGAAGTACGACAACATATATTCTAATGTCTCTATTGCAAAATGAAACTATGAAAAAAGAATAAAATTATACTGGCAGCTTAGTGATTCGAGTGAACCATTTTGAGTTTGTAGAGTCAAAATGTGAGTCATAAAGATTTTGCAAAATCATCCCTAGGTATCAGAGTCATGCTGCATTTGGAAGGTAACTGTAATATGTGAATAATATTTGGAAAGTTTGCATAGCTTTATTAAAGTGAAAACAAACACTGAAAATGAATTCCTCACTACGAGCTGCAGATCCATTTCAAAACCAGCACCACCTGCTCACCAGGAGCACAAAGCCAAGCGTAGAGTCAATATAGCAGTAGCATTAAAAATCTTAGATAAAGAGTTCCAGTTACCGAAACGCCGCCTTCTTGAATCTCTGTCCCCCAAAGACCCTTTTCTGGTTCACATTAAAGCTTACAGAAAATTCCTGTCCTGCTTAAAACCTGCATGTTGAGTTTCAGGAAGCTTGGTTTTGGTTTGGCAAGAGCAGGCTCCTTTGGGTCATTGAAAGTAGAACAGAGTCACCAAAAGGCTTGTCTCAGCCTTCACCATGAAAGAGATTAATGTCCTGCCAGAGTCACTCAGCACAAACTCCCCATCAGACAGATTACTTTAAACGTGGTCATACATGCTGACTGCAATTTCACTTTTTTGCCATCAGCAGCAGTAAAGTCAAGAAATAACAACATGCTCAAACAGCCCAAAGACCTGCAAATTGTACAGATGTTCCAGAATGGACTGCATATAAGAAAGGCATATGAACAGTAGTAAAGATAAATTTAACTGTCTTCTCTAGCTTGCGTCAATGCAAACAATGAAAACACAGGTCAGTGCCCATTTCCTCCCCACAGGGCTCAGCTCCACAAATAAACATCCCAAAGGTAGAGTAACCACTTAGGAATTTGAGAGCTAATAAAATGTTAAAGTGAAGAAGGGTAATGAACCGCTCTCTGAAAGACAAGTTGATTACCAACATTAGGTCTCCTTTCCTTAGGAAAATGGAAGCAGACTATATCTCTGTCAAGCACTGAGTCTTATCATTTCTGAAGAGAAGTCAAATGCCATTTCTCTTTACTTGTCAAAAGGAGGAAATTATCCTCCCCAGCTACACGTTATTATCCACCATCTGTGTGATAGCTTCTCATAATTACTTACATACGGCATCTTTGATAAGCCTTATTCCTGATAAACAGAAAATAAAATTAACTCTCATACTAGATCAGTCACTGAGAAGACTTGGAATAAATATAGTAGAGCTTTAATTTTTCTCTTTCAGAAACCTGACAAGACAGCTGCTGAAACACACACTTAGAAATCTTTGTTTAGAAAGAAATTCTAAATGAAGCTACAGCCTTTGAAGACTAAATGTGCTGCATGGTCAATTGGAAGGAAACATTCAGCTGTTTGCTTTAAGAAATGAATCAACAGCTAAAAGAATATAAGATAATGCAGAGTTATATGATCGTCAGGGTTGTTTGCTTTCTTTTTTGTCACTGAATTTCAAAATCTACACCTGGGTTAGGCACTAGTAATGTATTCAGACAGTTTATTTAGAAAAAAAAAAGTTTTGTTTTGTTTGTTTTGTTTTTACCTGTTTGTTTGTTTTACCATCTGTTTCACCATACTTTACCTTTAGAAGGTTAAGCCTTCTGATGACAGATCAGTTATTACTCTATTAATGATTTATTGATGTTATACTCATGACTGAAAAAAAGTGATAACCCATCCTTTCCTGAATGGAATAGATTTGAATAAAGAAAGAAAATGGTATGTTCCTTGAAGCACACCAGAAATGCTGTCATAGCTCCACTGATTGGCTTATTGTGCAAATGTATCATTTACTGTGAGAAGGACTGAATGTTGTCCCCCACCAAAAAAACCCCTGGAAGTTTTAATGATATTTCATATACATTACAGCCATTCAACAATCTACTGAGGATTAACCAATTAAGCTAATTTTTTATTTAGTCTTCAATTTTGGACCTGAGATTTTAAGTACAGTCCCTTCATCATTCATTTTAAACCAATGTCTTTCTAAAACTGACATTTATTTTCCTCTGATGCCTGTCATTGTTGCACTGAAACTTTACTATTGACTTTAAGTATCAGGGATCTGACAATATAATCTAAGTAATTTGAAGTAAAAGTGATTTAAACCAGACATCGGATTAAATCTGCAAATAATCAGGCAGTACATAAAATTATAGGTGAACAGTTGTTGTATCCACATAGATTCTTTTAAAGGAGCAAAACTTTATCTCACCAATAACATTAAACTGAAAATAGTCTTCAAGTAAAATATAGACTAATACATAAAATCTAACCACATTTTTTGTCTTCATGGCAAGACTACTTGTTCTGTGACTTAGGACTATTAATTTTTCTAGGCCTCAGGGAAAAATTTAGAACCTAGTGAGAGGAGTTCAAGAATGAAATCTTTTTGAATTTTAATCTTAATTACAAAAAATGTGATTGCCTTTTTTATTGTTATCCATTTGTTCTTACTCTCCAGGAAAAGCATAATGAACAAATTCATTTACATAAATGTTAAAAAAAGGCATTAAGTTTTAGCAAATATCAGAGAGCACTTGTAGACAGTGAATGTAAAACAATCAAGTATGAATAACTACACTGGAACTTCAAAGTTATATTAATCAAAAATAAGGATTGAAAAGGATACTGTGTTACTTATTAATTCAGTGCAGCTATATTCAGCATAGAGAAATGATTCAGACAATCTAAAGACTTTCCCCCACTCCAATACATCATACAAATATGTGAATATCATCTAAAATGCATATTTGTAGTGTAACATATTTCTGTTGGATATGTTACATTTCTTTCCCTGGAGACTAGAAAAATTATATAAGACCAAGTCTACTGGGTTTAGCTGGTCTAGAGTTAATCTTCTTCACAGTAGCTGGTATGGGGCTGTGTTTTGGATTTGTGCTGAAAACAGTGCTGATAAGACAGGGATGTTTTAGCTGTTGCTGAGCAGGGCTTACCCAGAGCCAAGGGCTTTTCTGCTTCTCCCCCCACCCCACCAGCGAGCAGGCTGGGGGGGCACAAGGAGTTGGGAGGGGACACAGCCAGGACAGCTGACCCCGACTGACCCAAGGGATGTCCCACACCATAGGACGTCATGCTCAGCATATAAACCTGGGGGAAGAAGGAGGAAGGGGGGGATGTTCGGAGCGATGGCGTTTGTCTTCCCAAGTCCCCGTTAGGCGTGATGGAGCCCGGCTGTCCTGGAGATGGCTGAACTCCTGCCTGCCCATGGGGAGTGGGGAATGGATTCCTGGTTTGCTTTGTTTGCACGTGTAGCTTTTGCTTTACCTATTAAACTGTCTTTAGCTCAGCCCACCAGTTTTCTCACTTTTGCCCATCTGATTCTCCCCCCCACCTCCTCACTGGGGAGGAAGTGAGCCAGAGGCTGGATGGGGCTGAGTTACCTGCCGGGGTTAAAGCACACCACCAAGTTGCAGAGGATCAGCACCTACAGCATTACTCCCTGCTTTCACAGGTATTCAGGGCAAATTTTTCTTTTTGATTCATTTTCTAAACAATATTTCTGCTGGCATAGGCAAACTTGTCAAAAAAGTGAATAGGAATTCTTAACATTGTCATTTTATATAAAGAATAGTTTTTATAATACTACTTTAGCACAACAAGTTTACCAGGACAACTGGCACTGCTGGCTAAGAAAAGGCAGCTATTTGGAAGGTCTGGGTGCTTCTTTCTCTCTGTCATCATACAATTCAAGAATTTATTTCCTTTTCACCTCTGTATTGCATCATCCTTGAAAAAGTTTAGGAAAAAAGGTAAAAACAGAAGAGCTAAAATAAATCATACTTATTAAATAAAATGCATCTTAACCGCACTTTAATAATAAAAGTTCATTGATTAACTTTGTTAAGTATATATATAAAGGTTTGTCAACACTTAAACCCCATATTTCTTAGGAGTGTAAATAATGGTGTATAAACTATCACACACATATTATCAACATTCTAACATGTTGAATCAATATTCTGTGGCATGTTGAATAACTTTATAGCCTGTCCTTAGATGACACAGATAGTGTACATTCCACAGAAACTTAAGAGGTCTGTAATGCCCAAATATATACATTAATCAAGAGCTGATGTAATTAACAGTTAATATCTTGCTGTCTACCTACTCAACTTTACAAAGAGTCCTTTTAAATGAAGGGACTTCTCAAAAAAGGACTAAACAACTAATAAATTAATTTCACCACATTAATAATTCCTCTTGAATTTCATTTAACAGTTTTCTTGGATTTAACTGATGCAGAACAGCTCAGGAAAGCCTTTGCCTCTCAGGAAAAAAAAAAAAAAAGCGTGTGTGTGTGTGTGTGCGTGTGCTTGTTTTATCAAGCCGACTTACTGATACAGGAGGCTACTGAACCTCTGTTCAGAGACTTTCATAAATCAATTATTCAGACCGAATTATTTGCATAGTATTATTCACCTTTCGTCAGACCTGTATCATGGTGATATGTGAGGGCCTGGAGACTGTAGAAAATAAAAAAAAGACTGCACTGAATCTTATTACAACAACTTGACTGCCATGTCAACAGAAACAATAAAAACACAGTTTCCTGTGCTCCAGAATATATTCTGGCAGACGATTTAAGAAGGAATTAATGACCTTACTAAAGTGTAACTTGTCTATGGCCTGGTATCTCCTGCCCAACTTTCTTCTACAACTTTGTTCATGAGGGATTTGGATTAAATGAGTCTTAGTCATGCTAATTCTACCCAAGGATGTTTGCAAACTAATAGTGAGGTTTAGATATAAGCCACTGAAGCATGAGGCAGCATTTAGGTACGAGGTAAGTCTAGATGATCTTTTAAAGGCTTCCTTCCCCCCCTCTTTAATATTCAATGAAAATGTTAAAAAAATAGACAGATTAATTGTTTTCTGAAGAAATACCTGAGTATGAAATAGACTGGAGTAGATACAAGTAGATGGAAGGAGAAGGGCTTAATATATAAGGAGTTATTCCTTTCCTGCCCTCATTGTGTCTACTATCAGAGCATGTAGTATTTACTAAGCCTTGAAAACAAAGCTCAACAGCATGCTTGAAACAGGAGATACAATCACCATCATGTATATTAGGGGGGCACAAAAAAAGTATAAAATAATTAATTCCCTTCAACTTTTTAATGTAGAGATTTCCTTAATCTAATGTGTTGACTCCATGGAGGCTCAGAACTGAAAACTGTGTAACATAAAGACATACAGTCCCATTTAAACTGTCCAAGCATGGCACTTCCACATGCTTTCTCATCTTGATCTTACTCTGGAATATCAGTTTTAACATTATAAAAAAAAAACAAACAGGAATGGTGAGGAGGGGCGTTATTGAAGCTGGTTTTCATCTGGCAATGATACGTTTAACAACTAGCTCAACATGCTTTTAAATCTCACTTCCAGGAAAAGGAAATGCTTTCTAGAAACACATGTTCTACACAGAACTGACCTGGTCTACTTGTGGAGAATATATCCAGACTGGCCGCCTGTACTCTGTGTCTGCCAACATGTTCAGGCTATAATAGAGCTCAGTTTTGCAGTGACTTATTCTTGATGAAGCAGCACAAATGGATTAGGAAATTATCATCATTTATATTTAAAAAGAATTGCTCTGATAATGTTACAGTTGGTAAGCAGCTACAATAACTAATAAAAAAAGAAAAACCACATGTGGACAATTCAGAAATGTAAAAGTTACTTCTCTTTCATAAGTTCTCATTTAGATAACATGTATTCTGACACATAGCCTGCACACATTTACTTGAACTTAAATGTTAGCTCTGAACTAGGAAAAAAACAAAGTCAAAATAGTTTAATAGATTTAATATAGAGAAAAAATGATAACAAAACCTGTTGGCTCTCAGCTTCCCCCTAAATTTTTGCATCCAGTATGTCTGCCTGCGTTGACTGTATGTTTGTTCATCTTCAAATGAAACTATATTTACTTTGTGTAAAATATTGGTATTATGCCATTCTGGGAGGTATTATCTACACACAAAAAAATATGTCAAACTGTGTAACTCAGTGCTAAAATCTGTACAGAAAGGTTTCTTTTATTTAAATAGTAGTTTATTTCAGTTTCCTATGACCTTTTTTTTACGGGAGTTCAAATAAAATTCTTTTTCCATAAATGACTCTGAAATAAACATGCATATACAAATAGCTGTAAGATTTTTAAAAAATCAGTTGAAAATTTCAGGCAAACAAGTATAGGTTAGTGAACAGACAAAGCTCGATTTTAACTAGCACAAGACTAAACTCAGTTCAGCAAGACAAGCAATTCCTGTTCTTGGGTAAAAGCACTCAACTTCTGTATACACTTACCAGGCTATAGAAGTGCTCCTCCATATTTTAGGAGAACACTCGACTTGAAGAGGAAACCACATGTATCCTAGAGTGAGGAATCTTAAACTGTCTACTTAGTAGTGGAGTTCATGAATGATAATTAAAGGAAATCTGGTTTTAGAACAGTATACTATATTGACTGTAAAAAAAGAGATTGAATTTCCCAAATAATTTTAGCTGAAGTGAAAAATAAAAAAGACCAAAAAAAACCCCAGTCCAACAACACTCTAGGTTTTACATATTACCGGTAACTATTTTTGTCTTGCGTTTTGAGCTTTAAACCTAATTGGGGCTAGTCAAGTTTGAGTCCCAGCCAAATCTAAAAGGATTAAACCTCCCTTTCATAAAAGGTGCTTTTACATCTGATTATCAGATATTGCTCAGAGATCCTGTCCCTATTTCTACAGTGATGTTCTTTCTGTTTTTTAAAGGATACTTCACTATATTTCTGTAAAAAGTTCTGACCTCTCTGTGCACTTGCCAGCAAACTGAAAGTCATTAATTTGCTATTGTTTTCGTTCAGTGACCATGTAATTTTTTTTTTTTTTAAAGTGAGACCAACATTAATAGAAAACAATAAGGAAATAGACTTCTTGTTTAGGAACTGATGTGAAATCTTCTACAACTGAGACTAATTAATAAGGTCACTGAGTAAAACCAGTCTAAATCACTTTGAAATTAACCCTGTGCTTCATTTTCTTTCATCACAGATGACACAGACAAAATATTTTTAAACTTGGAATTATTAAAAATAATAATAATTTTGTCTTGACAAAGATGGGGTTTTTGCTTTGCTGTTGGTGCTTTTGTTCAGCAGCAGATATGTGTGCAACACTACTATATGGTTGAAGTCTGAGTAACTTGTCGGAGTAGCTAGAGCAGGTGTAAGGAACTTGGGTGGTCAAAATTTGAGAGACATGCACTGAGTATTGTTTATTTATGCCCCTGGGACAAAATTTTTATTTCATTTCTCAGAAATTTCTGCATTTCCTTCTAAACAGACTTAGCCACACAGTTTACATCTTTTATTAGTAATTGTCCTAAAAGCATAAACATAATAAGTTAGTTGTCTTCAGCTACAAGCTGGATATTGAAATAAAAATAATCTAGTGCCCATAGGACTTTTTTTATAAATGTAGGGATCAGTGCGAGTGCCTTAAAAAGTGGGTGTCGTTTGTTCTCTATTTCTAGTCAGCTAAGTAACCTGGTTAGCAATCAAGTATGGGTTTTTCTGGACTAGAAGAATGTATCAATCTATGGTGTATACAGCCAACGATTAGGTCCGTAGCATTAGTTCTTTGGGAGTTTGGAGGGGGTTTTTTGGGGGGGGGGAGGAATTGGGATTTTTTTGATTGTTTAAATCCAAACTCGCAGAACTTTAAAAAAGAATCAGTCTGGGGATGGACTGAGCGGAGAGCAGCTCTGCGGAGTAGGCCCTGGGGGCACCAAGCAGCAAAGATGGCAGGAAAGACGGCCGGCAGCATCCGGGGCTGCATCAGCAGCAGCACAGCCAGGAGATCAAAGACAATTTTTATCGCCCCTCTGCCCAGCACTCACACATACCATGTCCAGTTAGGGCCCCCCCCAGTACAGGAAAGACATCAACACGCTGTAGGAAGATCAGCCGAAAAGCACCGAGATGAGCAGGCTGGAGGTGCGGGGGATCCCGATGCATCCCGATGCGGGGAGGAGACTGGGAGGACACGGCTGCACTGTTTGCAGTGGTTCATTGGGGCAGGATGAGGGACAACAGGCATAAATCGAAACGAGAGAGGTTCAGGCTGGATAGGAGAAGAAACTTTTCTTGCAAGGACAGTCCAGCACTGAGACACATTGCCTGGAGATGTCGTACTGGCTCCGTCCTTGGATGTTTTCAGAACCCAGCTGGATAAAGTGCTCAAGATCTGGCCTGACCATGCTGTTAGCAGGATGTTGGTTCCAACCTGAGTTATCCTATGCTCTAATAAAAGAATACAAATGTGGACACTGATTACCCTAGAATATGTAGACAGACCTTAGATTGAACTGAGTTGTCTTTATCATTTCCATAGAATTTTAATTAGTTCTTGTATTCATTAGTTAAAAGGAACCCTAATTCAACTGGTGACTGAATGTCTTGAATTTCTACTTGCAAGACTGCTTACATATCTTAAACAGTGATTTTTTAATGCAAATTGTACAAGCCATTCCTACAGATCCTGATCTGGAGACCCAAAACCTGCAGCTGCCATAGGAGCTAGTGTTAATGGTCTATGGTATTCTCTGTCTTGCTTATTTTCTCTTTCTCCCCATGAATTCTTCATCTTGTCTTGAAGTTAAACTATGCAAAATTACTGTTTAGTACAGAAAGCTCTCATGTTTTAATGTTTTTACACTGGAGTTTGGGTATTCAAAGATAATTTCTAACAGACCAATTTATCTATATCATTGCAAAACCCCAGAGAGATTGTTGTCCAGTGAAAGTTTACCTAGAAATGTATCCTGCTTAAAGGCCACTTTTAAGCAGTTTTTACTAAACTTTATAAGTTGGTTCTAAATCTACCTTTATTGCCTTCTTCCTAACAGATGTTGCTATCTTCAAAGGTTGGAATTAGCATAAGTATGTGCAATGTAAAAAAACCCCAACCAACAAGATACAAGTAGATATACTTCTTATTGACAAAGAAACTATTGTATCATAACTTGTATATAAGAATGCAGAAATCTTTATTAATATATAGAAAACTCATATGCTTGTACAGCTAACTTTCAAGCTGCTATTTACCTTTAGAACATGTTTTCAGTAGTTACCTAGTTTTTAAATGAAATTAAGTTCAGTTAAGATTAGTCAGGGCACCTAAAATATGCACAGACAACCTGGTTTTGTAAGGAGCTTCTGTAAGGATTTTGTCCCACCAAAAGCCTTTTTATGACAGCCTCATCTGAGCCATCTAGTAATACATGTTTTAAAGAAAGAGACCTCTGATATAATAGTGTTCATCTTTTTCATTTGTGATGGTTAAGGCACAAATGAGTGGAATGTAATAAGAGAGTTGTGAAATGTCTGAAGCGAAAATCTGCACTGTAATATTGCTGCAAAATTTAAATTGGCTGTAAGTTTCGCTTAGGGGCAGGGAGTTTAAGGAACATCTGGAGATTCTGAAATAACCTGCATTCATTTACGTTATTTAAGTTGTAAAATCATATTCAATCTTGACCCACTCAGGAAATCTAACATAAACGTCCTGCTGATTTTGACAGTCATACAGCAAAAACACCCTCTAATGAGCATTTAATAGTCACCAAAAGTTCTGCATTAAGTACAAAGCCCTTTTGATTACTTATTCCACTAATTTAAAGTAAATGCTTTTACAGATGGCATCTGTTAGGACGCAGAGCGTGTGCTGCATTTATATGTAGTCATTGAAAATAAATTCCAGCTTTGGTATAAGGATCGTACAAAAAAGATCAAACATGAAACACTGAGTAAACATTTACTAGTGATATTTTTAAAGCTCTTCATAAAAGCTTATCCAATACCAGAATACAATACTCAAAGTATATGAAGTAATTTAGAAATACTTTGGCAAATTAGCACCTAAAGAAAAATGACTGAAACAAAGTAATTGAGCTCTTCCATTTTGTTTATCATGTTCCCTGAGGTGCAACAATATTATATTTCACTATCCCTTCAAACTGTATTACCTTATGAATAAAGGAGGAAAAAAAAAATCCACACTTTTAGTTACTAGAGTTTAATGGGAGAACAATAATGGCTCAGATTTAAATGAGACAAAACAAAAAGATAACCAAAGCAGTTATCTACTTTTCTGAAGAAGGATATGGGGAAACACTCATTTGTTTTTGTGCCATCACCAAGAATTTCATCAACAAAAGTCATGCTAAAACATGCATTCAAAAGTGTGCAAATTAAGAGTGATTTTGTCAGTCTACAAACATGTCCCCAGTGACCAAATATTTAGTAGTTTGATGTGTTTGTAAAGGAACACCTTCTGCATGTTTTAGAAAACTGAGTTATTGAAGGCATATTGATAAATAAAACCCACAGTATTTTTAAAGAAAATGTCAGTTAATTTAAAGGCAAAGTATGTAGCTGTGTTTTATGGTTACTTCCACTGGTTGCTGTTAAAACCTTTATGATTACTTCTTACAAGCTATTAGCATTACCACAGTGTGTGTGCTGTCACGCAGAATGTACCAAATGAATATTAATTTCAGAGTAAAATTATAAACATTTTAGGGAAAAACTTTGTGATAGACTATCAAGTTCCCCCCCCCCCCAAAAAAAATCTGATTCAATTATTAGCTTGAGTCAAGCACCTAAAATTCAAAAATCATCATCACAATTGCGAATTTTTTTTTTTTCCCCCTGTGTTCCAACATGCAGATCTGTGGTTACTGGCCTTGTCTCAGCTCTGAGGAAAGCGTACTGTATATTGCACTCCATGGCCTTTTTCACCTGTTCATCATGACTGAACATTATCCCAGCTTTGTCCCTTACTGTGCACCTAAAGTTGCTTTTAGTGAAAATACAAGCATTGAGAAACGTACATTTGTGTGTGTGTAACACATAAACAAAACTGATCGAGTTTCATACCAATAGACAGTCAGGAAACAATCGAGATCTCCACCTGAACCCAGAACACAGGAATACTCAGTTTCAATAATTCGGATGAGAGCTGTGTCTCCTTTCCCTGCTTTCGATAAAACTACCTCTCCTAGAATGCCAAAAAATAAGAAAAAAATATACTGTTATATTCAGACAACAATTACTGCTCCAGTCTTTATATGTAATCTTTATCTTGCTGTAATTAGGATTAATTATTTGTAAAATAACCCATATTAACTACTGCAGTTAAAAGTGCAGTTACAGGCAACCCCAGAAATGCTTGTTCTAGGACATTGTTATATGTTCATTGTGACAACTGAGCCAAGTAATCAGACAGACCAAGTTAACACAAGACGAACATTTCTTGCATTCTTAAGAAGGATGTGCTTTCCCATGAAATTTATTTACTGTGGGATGTGGGAGGCAATATTACTAACTGAGGGAGGCACAAGGGAAGAAGCTGTTCTCTTTTCTTTCTCATAAAGGTGAATAACGGCAGTGAAGGAGCTGATGAGCACATGAGAGAGCACCTTATAAAGAAAATTCAACAGACAACAACAGCCTATATTTTATTCAATTTCTAACCAGTATGCCTGTAATATGATCCTGAAAAAGCTACATCTTCTGGGAGCAAAAGGGTAACTCACTGCCCTTCCCAAGTCCATGTTTGGTCTTTATTGGTTTCATTTTGCTAGAACTATTTTAGTGGTAAGAGAGTAATGAACTTTTCATCACTGTAGACTACAGCTTATGTTTATTCTTCTATCTCTACAGAACAATAACTTTCATGGAACAAGTACATACCACAGGAAACCCATATTCATCAGCTGATTTTATTCCGGTTGCCTTTTTGTAAGGTGACAGGTTCAACACAAGCTATTAGGAATAGAAGACGCAGGATACACAGCAAAGTAAACTAAGGTCGTACAACCAGAATTTTCAGAGTTTTTCTCTTGTAGTTGATGATTGCACAAAATAGATACAAGAAACTATGAACTTAGAACTTTAAAATAAATCTGCATTGCCTTAGTTTTAGGTGTCCACATCCTGAGCCATAAGAAATCTTTATGTTTAAACATACTTGAACTTAATTTTCCCCTCATTATTTTAGTAAAAAATGAGATTAAGTAAGTAGAATTAAAATAGCTTAAAGCTAGTGTTGCAGGAGAATCAAGCCAGTTATAACAACTACTCTGTATTTAGTTTGCACGGCAAGGTTTTAGCAGCTGATGGGGGCTCAGGTGTGGCTTCTCTCAGAAGCTTCCAGAAGCTTCCCCCATGTCCGATAGAGCCCATGCCAGCCAGCTCCAAGAGGATCCACCACTGGCCAAGGCCAAGCCCATCAGCGACAGTGGGAACATATTTAAGAAGGGAAAGAGTTGCTGCACAGCAGCAACTGCAGCCAGAGAGAGGAGCGAGAACATGTGAGAGAAACAGCCCTGCAGACCCCCAGGTCAGCGAAGGAGGAGGAGGAGATGCTCCAGGCGCCAGAGCAGAAATCCCCCTGCAGCCCGTGGGGAAGACCCTGGTGAGGCAGGCTGTCCCCCCCCAGCCCAGGGAGGTCCACGGGGGAGCAGA
>JANXJC010000008.1:1669893-1694813 GCA_027564655.1 Leptodon cayanensis | reverse complement strand
CCGTGGGAAGCCCGCGCTGGAGCAGGCTCCTGGCAGGACCTGTGGCCCCGTGGAGAGAGGAGCCCACGCTGGAGCAGCTTTTCTGGCAGGACTTGTGACCCCATGGGGACCCACAGTCTGTGAAGCAGTCTGTCCCTGAAGGACTGCAGCCCGTGGGAGGGACCCACGCTGGAGAAGTTCATGGAGGACTGTGTTCCATGGGAGGGACCCCACGCTGAAGGAGGGGAAGAGTGTGAGGAGGAAGGAGCAGCAGAGACAATGTGTGACGAACTGACCCCAACCCCCATTCCCTGTCCCCCTGTGCCACTGCAGGGGAAAAGGTAGAGAATTCAGGAGTAAAGTTAAGCCTAGGAGAAGGTATGTGGGGAATGTGTTTAAAGATTTAGGTTTTTTTCTCAATATCCTACTCTGATTTGACTGGTAATAAATTAAATTAATTTTCTCCAAGTCAAGTCTGTTTTGCCTGTGACAGTAATTGGTGAGTGATCTCTCCCTGTCCTTATCTTGACCCACAAACCTTTTGTTATATTTTCTCTCCCCTGTCCAGCTGAGGAGGGAAGTGATAGAACGATTTTGGTGGGCACCTGGCATCCAGCCAGGGTCAACCCACCACACACTCAGTGTATTAAGATCAAGTAGAAAGCCTATGTGGAATAGAAACCAACACTAACTAGAAAATGAAATTACAGTCCTGTACACCAGGAGGTATAGGGATAAAATGAGTATTACTAAAAAGTCAAGTCAGTTCAGCCCTGAAGAGGAAATTACTAGAAATAATAAAAGTATAGAAAAAAAAATGAGGTCCCTATTCAGCCAGGACATAGTAGTACTGTGTACTATCTAAAACTTAGAAGAATATCTGGCTCACTTTTCAGTAAGAATAAAGATACAGCACGTGAGGAAAGAGTCATGTTAATTCATGAAAATATGTGAAAATAGAAATATAATTACATCCTAGGTAAAAGAAAAGTTTCAAGATCTCAAAGTCAAGGGGATCATATGTTATTCACCACAGAAAAACTGAAAAAGCTGGCATATGAAATTATAGAACCATAAACAAGATTTTTTAATGAACCTGTCTTTATCATGAAGTAATAGCAAATGTAATATCAATATTTACTTAATGGAGATGTGATTGAGGAAACTGCAGGATCATTAACCTGATATGAGTTATGTACATGCTTTTAGAGAAATTGTTGAAGTACATGATAAAGACAGGAAAGGAAATGGAAAAGGGAGCATGTTGCAACATGAACTTACCAAAGTACCTGGTGTTAGGTTACCATCTTTGTTGTCTGGTCATAAATGTTTTCCTAACAAAAGGAAATGGAGAAGAGTTGATTCATTACAGTTTGCTTATAGTAAAAAAATTATTAACAATAATCTTAATAAGTGTAATTATTATTCCATTCTTCCCAAGACTGATGAAAATTGTGAATAGTACCAGTAGATAGAACCATGTGGAATGAGCCCCAAACAGCTTCCTAGATTTAGCAAGAGAATGGCAACACATACAAGAAAGAAGATTTAAAAAAAAATCACAGGGCAGAAACTAAAAAGAAAGAACTGGGTGGCTTTGAATATGTTTATACTGCACATACTCCATCTGCTTCCTGAAATCTATTCATCTGTTAAGTAAGGTCTGTAACGTAAAGTTACTTGAACATATCCTACCACTAGTTTATTTCAAATACTTAACTTCTAGGTTCTTAACACCTTTCTTTTGTTAAGAATTTTCTTTGTCAGCCTGCCAAGGACCTCGTTTTCAAACTTATCAGTACCCACCTGCCACATCACCAGTTCAATTGCCCACTCAAGCACTGAAAAAAAAGAAAAAAAATTTAAGTTAAATGTAGCACAATGTTCTTAGCTTGTATTTAGGTTGAAAGTTGTTACTTTGTCTTTTTAAGTTTGAGGAAATATTTGCATATTCAAGAGCTTGTCTGTTTTAACTATATCTGTTGTTTCAATTAAAGTGTTGTGAGCTCAAAAGTAAGTGGAGGAGATATTAAGAACATCTCTCTGACTGAGACAGTGTGAAATTTTGCTTTAGTCTTGTGCTGCCTTTTCTGCATTCCTCTGTTTGGCTGCAGATAATCCGGAGTAAAAATGCAATTTTCATTTTATGAAATAGAATGCATACAGTCTAATTTACATAGCTTTAACTTAGACATTCAGATCTGAGGTAATCTGTCAATGTTCTATGATGATCAAAGAAGAGAGAAAGGATCTTTGGATGATTCATCGTCTTATCCTAAGACAAGTGTATAGGGCAGATCAGTTGAAAAAATGAGTTCAAGGTGAGGTGGAAAAAACGGGACCTGCATATTATTGCAAAAAGCAAGTCATAGCTTAGGATAGTTAAGCCTGGAGTTGGAATTTTGGGTGCTGTATTACATCAAGGGCTGGGGTGCTGTATGACAATTGTCAGACTGGAGATGGTCTAGAAGAAAGCAAAAGAAATGATGCAGAAAGCGAACTAAAGTTGGCTAACCTAAAAAATAGAAGACTAAGATAAGATCACACACAGACTTCAAACAAATAACAGAAATCTCAAAGGCAAAAGGAAATAGTTGTTCCTTTGAGTCCACAAAAGATAAGACTTGGTGATGAGCCTACACTGAAAACCAGAAAATTCAGGCTTGAACTGTGAAACATTTTCTAATGGTTTAAGTAGTGATGTGCAAGAATACATTGCTTACAGAAGTTGTGGAATTTTGAAGAAATTAGGAAAATACCTAGTGACATAGCTGCTCTATGTTAGAGGCAGCAGATGGACTAGATGCCTTCTTGAGATCCTTTACAGACAATGTCACTTGAAGAGAAAGTATGATGGTGAGATGAATGAGCCCCACAGTATGATGCAGTCATACAAAAGGTGAGTTTTGTACTGTTTTTTCACAGGAAGATAGGTAAAAATTGTTTACTTGATCGCACTGGTTGGACTTCACCTGGAACTCTGTGGACAGGTCAGTCGCTGGTGTTCCAGAATGGTTATATGAGACGGGAACAAGACAAAGAAGCCCTACTAGGATCCTGGGACGATAAGGGACACTAAATGTACACCTACCTCGAAGCGCACAGATATTTGGTTTACATTTACTCCAAATAGTCAAGAAGTGACCCAGCTCTAATCTGGAAGCTATTTAGCGTATTTGTGTGACTGTACAATACTAAGAAGACATTCTTCCACTTAGTTGCACTTGTCTCTTTAGACATACTCTAAATGACTTATTTAGTCTAGGAAAATGAAAGTAGCAAAATTTTCTCTATAAACATATCAACAGTACAAATAGCAAGAGGACCAGAACAATTTAAACTAAGAAACAACACTGGCTTGTTGTAAAATGACAGTAAGAATTATTTGATTGAAAGTGCAAGGTATTTACCCATCAAAAGTGTCCTGAATTGCCTTTCATTAAAGTAGTACAGGTGAAGCTGTTCTTTCTCCAATACTTCAACTATTTTCAGGATAGAATTTTATCAAGTTTTGAGTGAGATGGTGTAACACAACTGCCTGAAATAGTGGGGACTGAGCTTGATATCTTAAGTCCATTTTAGTTCTATGTGTATGCATTCACACAATCACATGTGTGCATTTCACTTCTTCTATGTGCAATTTTAACCCTCTTAAACCTAATTTTAAT
This sequence comes from Leptodon cayanensis, assembly GCA_027564655.1. Lineage (NCBI taxonomy): Eukaryota > Metazoa > Chordata > Aves > Accipitriformes > Accipitridae > Leptodon > Leptodon cayanensis. The sequence goes on along the minus strand of JANXJC010000008.1, from coordinate 1,691,166 downwards.
TTGTGTTGCCTGCTGTAATGACCTAAAGGGTTACTCAGTTCATGGCTGTATAGAGATTCTGGCTGTGGGTTCATAGGATTCCCTAATACACAAGGACATGGAGACTTTATCCTCTAAATTTCACTACTTCATTACAGATTACCACCAACACTGCAAAAATCACTACTAGCAAGTATACCTAGGATTAATAAAGTGCATATATATATATATATATATATATGTATCACTCAAGTTATTACAAAGTATTATCAGCAATCAATATTATAGCAATAATCAATTATAACAGCACCCAATAGCAGCAATCAAGTGTATATATAATATTACAGGTTACTACAAACTTATCACTGGTGAAGCAAATTATTGATAATATACCAGCAGATATACTTATGATAGATTGCCTACATGTATGTATTGCACCAAGCACATTAGACAGAAGTGAGAAGGGGGCGAAACCGTCCCACAGGGGAGGACAAGCCGATCCTAGAAGGGGACCCAACCATCCCAGAAGTGGGAGGACAAACCGAACTGGCCCCAGAAGTGGGTCCAGAAGGAGACCACTAGAAAAATAGACAGTCTCACTTTGAAGATGATCCACGTTACAGAGTTTGGAGTCAGCCAGATGTCCCCGGTAAGGGCCCAAGATCTTGTAGACAGTTCATGCAGATCTCTTTAGGAAAGGGAAAAGTATGCAGTACAGGAATTTCTCAGAGACAGAAGATCTATTCTGGATAAAAATTAAATCATTTTTTAGAGGCATGAGAGGGTATAGGTACCACCACTTCAAGCAGCCAATAGATGCTCTTAATTTCTATTTTTCACCTATTTTTCACCTGTAACAGCCAATAGATGATGATGGTTTCTGTTCTCAGACCAATTTTTTTTTTTTTTTCCAGACTGTTTTACTATTTTTGCAATTAGAACTGCCAACAATAGTTACCAATTCTTACATTCTCAGGATGTTTTCCCCTTTTTCCAGACTATTTTTCACCTTGATATTGTGCTTATTGGTGTTATTTCAGGATGTTTCTAGTTTCTAGGTAGCCAGATGTACTTCAAAGATACCAGCTGCACTTCTCAAGGATGCTTCTGGTTCACAGGCCTAGTTCCCAGGCTAACATTTCCCAGGCTGTCAGGCATTTTCTCTGTCAGTATTTCAGCAGACACTTATTTCTATCCAGTATTTTTCCCTTCTAACCAGATTGCCTTTCTAGCTGCTCATATCACCTGCATAATGAAATATCCTGTGGATAATAGTATCTTTGTCTGAAGAAGTAATAATATTAAGAAATATATAAATATCATCCATATACTGGATATTTATCAATCTACAGTAAATTCTGTTTCTTTCAAGCTTCTTTATATCAGTAATTCACATGTTCTACCTTGTATATGAGTCAGAAGAAGGCATGGATCCCAAGTACCTTAAGTGCTGGATAATTAAGGGAAATAATTTGTTTGTGATTTATAAAAAGGAAAAATGGTGATTTAAAAAAACCAAAACAAACAAACAAACAAAAAAAACCCCCCAAAAAACCAAGGCTTTAGAAACACTTACAGTGCAAACAACGTTCTGTACTCTGTAGTTTCAACACATGGAAAAACCTCCATACAAGATGCAGAGGACTTTCTTCCCATGGAATTAATCTAGGTGGACCACTACACACTTCAGTGTTTGGTCTGGATCCTCTCATTAAGCACTCACTATACAATACCCACTTCATGGAAAGTCTAGTGAGTTAAATGATTAACTTCTAGTTTTTACACTCCAAATGTTATTTTCGCTTTCATAGAAACCATCTTTCCAATTGGCTAAGCCTCCTTTGAAAATGGGACTTGAAATATTTACAGTTAGAGCTTATTATTAGAATGCATCTACTGTATATAATTAAAAGTTTCCATTAAATATTCTACCATAGTCACATCAGCTAACAGCTGTTATAGATTTCAGAATATACTGTAATGCAGAAAATACTATAAAGTGTTAAGCAAATTCAAAATAGCAAATTGAAATGTGCAAATACACAACTTGTTAGTCAAAGATGTCACGCTCATGAAACTTTGGTTTCCCAAAGCAGAAACCTCTTGGAATTGCATTTAGTAAAATAAACATTGCATCCTTTCAGTAGCCTGTACATAATCACAGAATCACAGAATCATTTATGTTGGAAAGGACCTTTAAGGTCATGAAGTCCGACTGTTAGCCTGGCACTGCCAAGTCCACCACTAAACCACGTCCGTAAGTGCCACATCTTTTAAATACCTCCAGGGATGGTGACTCAGCCACTTCCCTGGGCAGCCTGTTCCAGTGCTTGAGAACCCTTTCAATGAAGATAGTATTTTAAAAATCAGTGAAGATCATTTTTAATAACCCCGAATCATCAAAATAATTTTTTCATTCATTTTGAGGTTTATCAATCAGATATATCACGTAGATGCTAATACAAGGATTTCTTGTATTACCACTGGCATATAACATTTCTTAAAACAATTTAAATGGGAATGAAGTACTATATGTCAATAAACACTGATATGAACTTTAGGAAAAAAAGCCTGCCATGTTACAGCATGCATACATGTAGAACTAACTGAAAAGGAATATAGAAATGGAACAGAAAATAAATTTTCTAAGCAAGACATTTTCACTAGGGAGTATTTAAGTACCCTTGCTTCTTAGTGGTATGGCAATTCAATGCATGTGACAGTTGCAAATAGCTGTCACAGTCTTATTTCTTTCAGTATATTAACAATTCTTTCAGACTTGTTTGAGAAATCATGTCCTGTTACAGTCAGAAAAACCCAGAGACACTCAGCAGCTTACGAAAAATGTGGTGCAAAATTTTATCTTGAGTACAAACTTTAATGATGTTTCTTCTTCAATTTAGAAAGAAAAAAAAAAGTGAATGAAGAAAGTACATATATACAAGTGGAACAAAAATTTGGAGGAATACATACTGTGAGGAGAAAAAAACATTTCCAGTGAAGAAAGGGTTCTTCAAATAAATTTGGAACAAGCTGGAAATTTGGCTGTGTAGGAATACATAAGGAAAAGGAACCACAGGAGGGCATTTGTAATCAGGAAGTAATTTTAGTTTTAATGAAGGGAAGCAGTAGACAAGACAGGTCTTTAAGTTACCACCTGGAGGACTTTAAAGGAAGACGAAAGCTCAGAAAAGACATACCAGCTTAATTTTTTAATGGATTTTTCTTTTTTTTTTTTTTTTTAGAAAACAGTGAGACTGCATAATAATCTGAGGGGCCATAAAGCACGAGGCACTTACTGTGAAATGCCGGAAATTACTTATGTAGGAGTTGGTATGATTGAAGAAAGGCTGTAATCAGAAAAGACTACTGAAGTCAAGACCTGTAAGGAGGATAGAGGACTAATGGTCGTGATATCCATCACTAATCTAATTAACCTTTTTACATTAAATCATTCTTATTAGAAGTAGCACTTTTAGGCAAATACTTATAGCAGGAAGAGACATTCACTGTGGGAGAAAGGGAAGGTGAGGATGGCATAGAAGGATCTTGTACAAGAGCCCTCTAAGAGAAGAAATAGTAAAACTGCGGGAGCAACAACAATGGCTGCAGAAGAAAAGATCTTAAAATGTTCAGAAAAATGAATAACAAAATTAAGAGGTAAGACAAAAGAAAAGGTGGCAGGCAGTTTTAATAATTACAAGTTTTATGTCTGCCTCTTTATGTGCATTTCCTTTTCAATCTTTAGCTGTTTCCCAAAAACCCGAGCATGAAGCTTCTTATTTTTGTGCACAGAACATTGGTGCATATTGAGAGCATTCCTTGCTCAATCAGGGTCCTAACCCTTTCTTCTGGAATGAATTTCGCTCCATAACATTAACTGTCTTTTGAATGAATTCTTTGTTTTCTATTATACTGTGCATAATTTCTTGAGCTTTTCCCTGCCATGCATTTTGGAATGAAAATGACATCACAAATTACGCCCTGAGGAGTAGCTCACTTGACTCATTCATGAATAAATTAATATTTTAGTGTACCTGATTTTATTGTTTTAAAAATTTATTTCAAACGTTTTACATTTCTAAAGGGATTTTGTTTTGCTTTTTACATCCATGACCTCAAGGCAACCTGCATGCTTTTTCTTACTAATAATTTCATTGAAATTAATAGTTATATAAGAGATGAAAAAGCCTTCAGCAACGTTGCCACTTGAATAAGTTCTTAAATCCAGAAATAAAAATATGCATGTACATACTCTGTTATTTTTAAATACACGGATTTCTTTTTGTAGCAATCTGTTTATCACTTTAAACCCTAACCTCACAACACTGTTCAATAAATTGTTCAAATAGATGTATTCTGTTCAAAATTTTGTAAGGAAGTTTACTAGAGAAACAAATATTTTCGAAACCAACTTTAGTTGATTGGTATTAAAAAATTCTTATGTTCTCATTATTCTGTATTCCAAAGGTACTGTGGATTAGCCTGAAGAAGCCGAGTAGTATGTCCTATTTCTTTATAGACATATTTCCATTTAGAATATAATCAAGATTATTTTCTGAATTGTTGCACAGATAACAAATTCTTTAAAATTTTCATTCAGGCTGGAACAGCTGGTTTATATCTTTCTGAATGTATCATCCTTCTCTCACCACAAGGAATAATGAACAAGAAGGTCAAATAAACATGTACTTTTGGCAGAGGACAAATAAAAAGTAAACAGATAATGTTGTTTCTAAATACAAAAACTAATGAAAAATATTCTAATGGGAAAAATGACTCACAATTATAAATACAGCAACCTGCTCTCCAGAATTAGTTTTTGGTCCTCCTTTCTGCTCTTTGCTCCCTGATCTGGTTTGTAAACTTCTATTACTGTTAACCAAATGCCATTAAGTAACTCTGAGATTATATTATTTGAAAAAGGAAGTTCTGGTTTTATCTACTTTAATTCTAAAAATAGGATGTCATACATATACTTTGACACTATGGCTCTTAAAAAATGTCAACTTGCTTTAAAGAATTTGAACTGATCAATAAAGTTCACATTGGAACCTGTTGGTCAATTACCTTTTTTAAGATACTATCGGATGATCAGAAAATAGTTCTTAGTTTCAGTATCTAAAGGAAATATACTGGCAAAGCAACTTGCATTTTTATTCAAGGGATTGCAAGGTTGTAAAATTAGAAGCAATCAAATTTTTGACAACTATTTTTGTTCGGAAAAGTCTATCAACCAACTAAAAGAACTAGAGTGTATTTGGACCGCCCTATAAAATAATCATCCCATAAGATGAAAACAGGACAGTAGATTGATATAGATGTGACTGTGCTGAAACATGGCTATATGACCTATTATCTGGTGACCTGATAGCATTGTGATTTTAAAATTTATAGTAGTTCAGAAGTGAGATGATGGTTCTGAAGAGATACAGTATAATTTCCAGTGATAATATTTGCATAAATATTATCGTCTCACTGATAATTTAAGTTATATAAGTGACCAATAATCACTTAGAAACTAAATTGTATTATATAGCCCTAAATATATAATTTATTTCCTTGAATAGTTTCTTCTGCCAAGCAAGTCTAAGTGAAAATCTAAAGCACTCTATAAAGTTCAAAATACTTTAATAAACCTTTGGAAAGTGTTTTCTGTCCTTCCATTTGTCTTGTAGGGTAAGTGAAACAGCAGAAGAGCTATCTGTGGAATGCATCCAAAGGAAAAACATTATCCCTAAAAGACAACTGAATTTCAATAGCACTGGAGACTTCCTAAGAAATTGTACTGCTTTCCCTGGATCATCAATATCAACATCAGTCTCACATGTCCCATTTTTACACAGCATTTACATCAAGGATTCTTATCAAGGGTTACTCATAGAGGCTTCTGCAGGTTTGCTTCTGTGTGGAGACTCCTTGTGATATTCCTTACAAACCATGTTAATTTACACTTTCTGTTACGGTTAATTCCGAGAGACGCTATAATCTACTTTTTGTGCAATACTTTATATGCCTACTTTTCTCTACTGTCTTGCCACCTTAACTGGCTACCAAAACTATTAATCTGCACTGAAAAGAGAACAGCTTTCATTTAAAAGTTACTTCTTTTGTAGGCACACAGATAATGAAGGAAAGATGGACACTGAACTTGGACTTTGACAGCTGTGATATGTCAAAAGTTGTAAGAGAGAAGCTAACAAAATTTAGGTCATGTCTAATGTGCAAAAAGGATGAACTCAAACCACAGTTTATAGCCTGCCATCTATTCAGTTCAGATTTAAATCTATATATTATTTAGTCTAGTTGTTGAGAATGGTGAACCAGCAAGTTCATTGGGATTTATAGATGATTGATGCATCTAAAGAACAAACAGCTTTAATTCTGATGAATTTTTAGAAATTAAGGCATGAAAGCATGAATATTTTAATTAAATAGTCTTTTTGCCTAAGAATCTGCCATTCCCAAGGTGGGCACGCTGCTTTTTGTAGGACTCAATCTCCTGTGAATGGCGGTTTTCCCAAGCTGTCCTCACCTCCTCTCCCTAGGTATTCATGCTTGTGGAGATAAAATACTGTTTTTCCTAGTATCTGACAGGTGTAAGCTACTGCCTCCACAAAGTAGAATCCTTTCTTGGGAAAGAAAGGTAAAAAATGTGAGAAAATTTTACAATTTTCTTTCCTTAATGTACATTTCTCTGTAGAAATGGAAGTATTCAGGAGACTTGATCTTCTCCCTTTTTGAGCTCTTGAAGGGCTCAAGAGCCACATGAAGTAAGGACCCCTCCAAAAAGGCATATTAAAAGAATATCTGATTTTCACTGAAATTATTTCACATGGGGAGTGCTCTGTGAACTTTGGTCTGCAACTTGTCGCAAACCTGCATCCCTGACAAGAAAACTACTTAATGATTATTTTTTTTTTTTCCCCTGGTGTGAAGCCAGGTTTCTCAGCTATTCTCATTCACTAACTGAGGCTGTATTTTCTGCAAATGCCTTGTGAGATGCTATGATAGGCAAAAGGACTTCAGGCCATTCTACCATCCTTATCTTTCTTTCTCCTGTGTTTTTATCAATGAAAGGTGCATCTCAGTAACAGAAGTCACTAATGCTTACTGAACTATGCAGTACGGGAAAGATTAGAGATACAGCAAAAGGTTGGATAGCACCAGCTGAAATAGTTAATTAGGTAAAAAAGCTTCAGTGTACTTTTAACTGCAGTCAACCCTGTAAACATTCTTCTGTTTAACTGAGACTTTCAGGTCTAACTAACATTGCAGCAAAACTGACATTGAAGCAAATTCAGTAAAATAATATTTCCAGGATGAAATGGACTATTGAAGCTTTGGGTGCCTCTGAAATGTACTCCGTTAGGGAATAAAAAGTCAGCTATGGTAATCTGAGCAGCCATAAAGGTGGCCTGGTTAGAAGGGGAAAGTTACTGAACAGAAGAAATTGTCTGCTGAAAAATAGTGACAGAGAAAGGCCTGCCAGCCTGGAACTGTGACCCTGGGAACTAGACCTGTGAACCAGACACATCCTTGAAAAGTGCAGCTGACCTCTTTGAAGTACAGCCAGGGTACCTAGAAAGCAGAGACATCCTGAGATACCACTGATAAGCTCAAGAACAAGGGACTGTAACGGCAACTTATCATCAGAGAAGCTGGAAAAAAGTCCAGAAAAATAAAATTACTCAGAAAGAACAGAGAACATCATCATTTATTGTCCGTTACAGGTGAAAAATAAAAATTAACAGCATCTATCGGCTGTTCAAAGTAGGATGTCCTACACCCTCTTATGACTTGGTTATAAAAAGGCCTTAATTTTTTTTCCAAAATGGAGCTTCTCTCTCTGAGAACTTCCCGGCTGAGATGCCTGGCTGACTCTAGACCCTGTGACGTGGATTATTTTTGAAGTGATACTCTGTCTGTTATCTTATTGGTTTGGTCTGTCCTCACTTCTTTTGGGTATGTTGGGTCCCCCTTCTCTGGAATCGGCTTGTCCCTCCCTTTTGGGATGGTTTGGCTCCTTCTGAAATCTAACTCACTTCATTTTTTATTTAATATATAGTTATATAAGGAATCTGTTTTAAGTATAGCTGCTGTTATATTGTTGCTAAGTTTGCCTCACCAATGACAAATTGTAGTAAGTTTTAATAGCATATAACTACTTGGTTGTTGCTGTTATTGCTTGTACTGCAATACCAATTGATGCTAGTATTGACTGATACCATACTATAAATTGATGCCATACTACTGATTGATAGAAATTTGTAATAACTTGATATGTAGTCATTCATAGTTATTTTAGTAATCATAGGTATACTTGCTAATGGTGATTTTTGTGACATAGGTGGTAATCTGTAATAAGGTAGTGAAATTTAGAGGATAAAGCCTCTGTGTCCTTGTGTATTACGGCATCGTATGAACTCGTGGTCACAATCTCTATACACGCATAGGCTGGGTAACACTTTACGTCATGACATATAGTCAGCTCCCTTACAAATTCTTTAACAGAGTTATCAAGTATTACATAAATGCACAACTACTCATACTCTTTATGTTGTATTGGATTAATTTGCTTTCTCTTTATTTTTCCCTGAGGTGCAAAACACGACAAACTTTGCTGAAGGATGCCTTGCTTTGTAACGCTCCAACAACATAAAACCATTAAAAAATACAAGTTAATTTTTGTCTGCATAATTTGCTGTTTATAAATTGGCACCTTTCAGGAAATAAAACTGTATGAGAGACAGATATTTCTCTTCTAGATGGGAATAGTCTATATCTCTTCCCTGGTGTATCTTTCAGCTTAATACTTTTTGAATTAGTTTTATATGGTCTGGCGATGCAAATTTTATATTCTACCCTGTTGCAGGGTATACTTGTGCAGTTGTTCTCTGGTGGTGTATGCTGTGTGGATTTTAAAAGTTGTACGGAGTTCTTGTTACTGGAAAAACAATACTGAAATGTAAAGAGCATAGATCTTATTTGTAAATAAATATTGTCTTCTTTAAGCAAAAAGAGTCACTTAAAACAAGGTACTTGAGTTATATTCCAATTTCTTGAACAATGCTGTAACCAGCACTGGATGGTGTACAGAAGACTTCTTTGTTGAAGTTTTTTTATATTGAATGCCAGAAATACAGCATTATCTTTCTTCTGTTAATTTTCCTCTGGTTGTAGAAATTACATCATTACTGGAGTTGGAAGGAAGAGCCAGCAAGGATATTCAGATGTTAATTAGGAGGAATACAAGAGGAAAACAATAATCGCTCAAGGCTCAAAGGACTTCAGAGGGACATGTGACTGCTAAAATTTTAGCAAGTGAACCACAAGTTCCTGTGAAGTTGAAAGGGAAATATGAAGGGAATACCGTGGAATATCTATGGAAGAGAGAAAAGAAAATTAGAGGAGAAACAAGAAAGATAGGATGGTAAAATGAAATGGAAGGAATGCCAAGGGAGACAAGAAAATAGTCTAATCTAGAAAAAGCTGTCTTTGGAATTAAGTTACACTTTCTTTTGGCAGTAACAAGCTCAGAAGGGCTATTCAAAATTATCTTTAAATTTTGTGTAGTGATTCAAGACTAATAATAAAATAATAATAATAATAATAAATAATAATAAATAATAATAAATAATAATAATAAAAACCATCCTTTTGAAGGCCTTTAAGTATGACTAAATGCTCTACATTTTAGACCACGGTGTGTCTTTCTTATTTAGTAGCATTTCATCTCCCTGTTTTACTCTGAAGGAAATGCATGTGGCAGCTACAGTTTATGGTTAAGTTATTTTTTCATTAAGGCAATGTAAACTGTTTCTTAATGAAGTGGAAATTGATTGCCATTCTGCAAAAAAAAGATACAGGGTATTTGAAAGGTAATTAAAGTCTTACTGATGTCAGCTCTTTGGTGCAACATCTGTGAGTGTAGGAGGCCTGAAAAAGAGATAATACAATCCTATACTGCATTTTTTTTGCCCAAGTCCTCTTGGAATTGCCCAACTTGTCTACTATTCTCTTGGACTGTTGAAGTTCCACTATTTTTCTTTCCATGCATTTTACAGCCTATGTCAATGTTATTGATAAGGCTGACCCTCCACTCATTTCGGTGAAAATATGAGAGGGTGTAATTTTGACTTTCATATGGAAATATCTAAGCATTGTAGATTTATTTCATGGTGAGGTCCTTCAATGACAAGAAAATGCCCTAATAAGACAATGGTGCTCTGGAATGCTTTCTTGATAAAGTAGTCACACCAATAAAGATGATTTCATGCACAGTGCAAATAACAGTGTCAGTGCCTCTGTGAGAATGATCGCTTCTTAGCTTTTAAAATCTCTGCACCTAAATAGAAATTCAAAAAACATAACATGTAATTAAGCAATAAATGGAAAACTTTCTCACTTTTACTGCAACAGGTGATAATGCACAGTAGAGGCTGCTGAAAAATGAGTGGACACCTCTGTTCCATATATATCAAATTGTTGGCTCACAGAAAGACAAACCTTGGCTTTCTTTAGCTATGCTTTACATGAAAATAAGTCACTAAAGCATGACCGTGGAGCACATACACTTGGACTAATCACTTGTGATATTGACAGACTTTGGTAGCTGAGGGTTTGGAAAGAAAATTAATTATTACTCACTAGTCCAATTTCTTTACTCTTGAAGATCACCATTTTTTAAGTTGACTATGCTTCATGTATTAACAACAGAGTAAGTGAAAGAAATTGACAGCCTCTAAATCATTCACTTTAATCCCTCATTTTCATTCATCTCTAACATTAATATATAAATTTTTGCCTTCTAGAAAGTCTGATAATAAAGCGCGTACAACATAGTCTACATATTCATCTGTACTCCACCTGGAACGCTTTTTAAAGTTAATGTTAATCCTTCTAGTAATAAATTGTTTCTCATTACTGTTCCCTTCTTGTTTCTTAAATCTGTGGTCTATACAATCCAGCTGTTTCATGCCAGAATGAGCTCCTTATAGTTATTTCTAGCTATCAGAAGGCAAAGACTATCTACGCAACCAAGTAATAACTTTATTTCGGAAACATGGTGATTTGGGTATTTTCATTGGTATTTTTAGCTATTTATTTATTTTCCTGGTCTTGATGCATTTTCACAGGAGCAGAGAAAAACTACATGCTCCCCTTCTCCCCCTATTTTTGAGGCATCAAGATTTAGTGACTGCAATGGCAATCCTCTTCGGAAAGACTACTGTATTTGGCTTTGAGCTCTCTCAGTAGCTTGGCAGCTCAGCTACGTAAGGAGAGGGAGATAGATCCTATTTTGGGGTCAATGTTCCCTCTCAGAAGTGTTCCAGTTACTTTTTAGGCAGTGCTGACTCACCCTAAGCCTAGTGAGTAGAACGGCCTTAATGGTATTGTAGACCTTGCTTCCATGAAGTCTCACAAGAGAAACATCAAGGTTCCCTGTCCAAGGCAGCTGAAGGCAATGGTGCATTATAATGCATTTTACAAGGCAAAGCAAGCAAACATGGAGAACAGCTACATTTTCAACTGAAATTTGTGAAAAACAAGTATGTTACATTTATAGCATAATCTTCCCTGTCACTGAATTTTTAAGACATAAAGCAGTCTAACACAGATTTTAAAAAGAAGAAAAAAAAAAAAAGAAGACTTAATTATCACTCCTAGTCATTGCATTGCACCAGATGTTGGCTTAATTGAACAAATACTGTCTCTTATGATTACAGCAAAGCATGTTGTAACTATGGTTATAACAGACACTGGGACAGATCACCAGCCAGCATAAATCAATAGAATCCCATTGACACCAGTATATGTAGGCTGATTTTCACAAGCAGAGGTTTTAACCTGTAATTTTCTGATTATAAGAAAGGAGGGGTATATGAAAGGCATTTACAACATTATTTTTAAAAAAAAAACCTTTTTTTTTTTTTTTTGTCGGGGCTGGAAAGGCACACGTATTGTCATTTCAGCCGTCTGAGTACAGTTTGTATCCAAATACCTTATTTCTTGAATTAACATATGCTGTCACATTTCCACATCTGACAATATAACTTCAAATTTTGCCCTCAGAAATTAAGGCAAAGGTTCTATGCTCTCCAACATAGAGCTAAGGTAATCCAAATTATTGATTAAAAAGTTTTATCAAATAGTGTAGCAGTAATAGCTGTGTGACTGCTACATATGCACATTACCCAACCATAGCGAAAGGTTTTATATGTAGTGTTCCTCTGGGGTTTATCAATCTGTCTTTGGTACTAAGTCTGCCACAGACTAAAGAGTTCATTTGAAGTAAATTACATTTTTAACATTTTTTTTAATATTTTGCAACAAATAGAGTATCTATTATAAAAGTCAGTGGACTAGCACAAATTTAAAATTGGGATTTTCGATTTCCAACCATTGAGATAAAACAACATCAAAAAATATAGTCAATATCAGGATTATGAGCAAAAAGTGCAGAAATCTTCACTATTAAGACCTCTTCATATATATGGAGTGCCAAAAATGCATCTAATCTGAAGGCTTTTTCAGAGTAAAATTTCACTACAGTATTTACAGATACAGGATCAGCACATATCTAATAAATGCCATTATTAGAAAACACTGAAATGATCATCTTCATTGCTTCACTGTCCAATTTATGAAAAGAAGAGTTCATTGTATGCAAACAGGATAACACTATAATGTAGTGTTGACCTCCACTCTTTAATAAGGAGATTCAACACTGAATATATGCTGTTTTGAAGGGCTCCTTGAGCTTTGATTATTTTATTGTGAACTCTATGCTCAGAACCACTCAGCCAAGTCAAAAGATTAGCCAGGGGCCTCCCATTCCTACCAAGGTCTGGTACAAACTGTAGTTAACAGATTAAGCTGAAGGGCCCTTCTGTTGGGTGCTTTCATTGTTTCATTCCTTGGAGTACTGATTACATACGTTGTAAACAGTCTGCCTTGTTTTGAAATTTTGTATGTAGGGTAATGAACATTGTAAACATATGTAAAACTTCACACTACGTTATTTTAGAGCTGCAGTTCGGTGCTTATTAAAATTCTATCTTTCTGGCCTTTATCAGGCAATGCCATTCAGCTATAGTGATTTCACCAGGGGTGAAATATGCCTTATTCAGAAATGGAAATCCTAAATTCCAGGAACACAATGATACAAAAGGGTCAGGCTCTCCCTCTGAACTATGCATGTCACTTATTTCCCAGAAACTGAAGTAGGCATAAAAAATCCAGTTAAACAAAGAAACTGCAGCTAAAATTTAAATTATCTTTAACTGAGGTGACAAAAATGGTTAGAGGAACAAGCATGCTGCTCTCAAAATGAATTATAATTCTTTATAATTAGCACCATCTTTGAATTTTTAAATATATTTATCTTTTAAAAATATTCAGATCTCTCATTCTCCACAGACCCCCACCCTTCCTCTTTCTCTTTCTGTGTAAAGCTAAAGGAAAATTAAATGTTGGCAGTTAAAGTAGTTACATAAGTATGGCAACCATCCAAAATTCATACAGGCAGATCTGGAGTCATCTTTACATGTGGAAAAACAGTTGAAAAGATTTTAGCACTCTAAACATTTTATCTGGGTAAGATCTTACTCAGTGGAAGGTGATTGACAGCAGCTCTTATGTTTTAAGATTTTAACGGAGAATGTGCAATGTCTAATAAATGGTGCTCCTCACACAGTTCCACCATTCATTCGTTCGGAAAACCACATGCAGAGCACTCTGGGTCAGATGCTGGGGAAACGTTTCATTGTCTTATGTAGATGAGGCTGTCCTTTTGTACAGACCCACTACATTTACCAAAGTAATTGGTAATTGTTACATAGAATATCACGTCTGCCACAGAAACATGGTGACTGGAGATTTAATGAGCTGAACCTGCATCAAAAAGAAGCAGTTTTATTTACCGCTATGAATTTTCTTAAGTATCCATCAGTGTATTTTTTGCTCCAAGAGGATAGTTTACGTGAATCAGTCAAATATAATCCACTGCAGGCTCAGGTATATTTGAGCTCATTATTAATATTTCCTCACAACTTGCTGAAATCTGCATTGGGAATTCAGATCCCAAGAATAGTTTTAAAAGGGTGATGAATCAGACTACAGGTATTTTAAAAGGACAATCACTATAATATATGTCACTTTGGAATAATAAATTGCTGTCAAAAGTTTTCAGACTAGATGCTGCCCTCACTTACAGTAATGTCAGTCAAGAATAAGTCTTCTGTAGCCAATGCAATTATTCTGGATTTAAATCCATATATCTGAAACTGCACAGTGGTTCAGTCCTCTCCATAAATTAACCAGGGTTTGCTCATGCACCCTCTGTTCAGAGAAACACATAGTCAGGTAAATACATAGAAGTCTGCACTTTTGGGGAAAAAATTATAGACCGTTATAACACTAGGCGATTGTAACACAAATAACCTGATTCTAACTGAAATTCATTCCCTCTGACACTCCTCAATGCATGCACACAAATACAGGCACACATACGCACATAAACACACACATACTCCTGTAAAAAAAATCTAAGGACATAGGATTTATTCAAGGAGCACCACTGAGGCTGGATAGTAAAATAACCATTTTCTAAACTAGAAGTAGACCAAGAAAGAGTGGTGAGATTTGTGTCCATGAGTTACAATAATGCTCACAACCTCATGTTTGCAGCCACGGCCTTAGGGCCCCCTGTAAGTCAGAGGTACTTACTCTAAGCAGAATAGAAAATCTAGCAGTTGAGTGAATTTTATTAACATTTTACACTTGTTGTAAGCCTAGTATAAAATCCTCTCATAGGAAAAATGGAAGAAAAGCTTATATAAAACATGAATCATAAAAAAACTTCAAACAATGAAAGCACTGAGGAAGTTCTTTCATTTATTATTTTTAAGGTGTTATTCAAAGATGTCATCTAATTCATCACTTTACGATTTTTGATTAAGTCTCTAAGCATACAGCAAGGTACTTCAAAAGCAAGGGAGCTTTTTTGTGTCTGAACCAAAATTTATCTCCAGTATAACACTAATGAGTCAAGATTAATTTTATACCTTGTTTGCCTTTCTATTTTTGCATACGAATATAATTTTGTTTACTGGCCACTCTTCCCTTTTTTTTTTAAGTGCCATTTGTGTAACATATTATGTGTAATAAATCACTCATGGCAGACACAGTAATAATATTGACCACACATAACTATTTATCATTGCGTTTACCATCGCGCTTGCTCTCTTCCCACCCTGCACACACTTCCCACTGTGCCTGCAACATCCAAGGAGAGCAGAAAAGCTATGCATCACTGTCCCCAGAGGGATTTCCAGAGTAGAACCGGCACAGGTACAGAGTGACAAATACAAGTGGCAAAATACTAGTTCGTCTTGAGAAACAAGACCTGGTGTAACTTTTACGGACTTCGGAAGTCTTTGGTTCAGGCCTGAAGGAAAGGTGAAAGCACAGATTCATCAAAACAAATGCTTTAAAATGTAGTTTTGCACTAAAATGTGAACATTCCTGGCCTCAGCAAGAGGAAAAATGATCAGGCACACCATTATTTTAATAATCAATATGCACATACTACTTTGTGTCTTTTGAATTTTTAAGGAGTCCCTTAATTTCATTTTCTACCAGATTGGGTAGTATTTACTGTCAATACAGCTCAGTGTGTGTTGGTCAGCTGTTCCACGTATTCACACAACAGCATTTCTGTGGGTCTTCTCATAGTTCCAGGAATGATAACCTTTTAGTTAACCAGTGAAATGTTAGCCTATGGCTCAAAATTCATTTTTATGTTGCCAGAAGTTTTTGTTAGTACAAATGACACAGAAAAAAAATGTTTATGTTCTTAATCTTTGCAGGGAATTAATCACTGTCTTTGTTGATAGGGTAAAGGATAATAAACTCATTAAGTGATAAAAATACAGGTGTGGGAATGTCTTAATTTGCGGGATAGAAGACACATCACATACGTGTTCTGTCTAACCCCCCAAACCTGCTTGTTTCTTATATTGACAAGCTAGTTTCTGGGTCTTCTGAAATTATTCTCCATCCCACTAAAAACTGAAATCCAGTAATCAAATAAACAGCTTCAAACTTACATGTTGATGGCAAATAGAACTTATTTCCTTCTAGGAATCCATTTTTATTTTGCTAAGCTGATTTCACAGAAATAACATAAAACCCCTTAAGTTACTTGGAGAACTGACACAATTCATTTGCTTACTGTTCTGCATGAGAGGAAAAAAGTGTTAATCTCTCAAAGTGCTACTTTAGAAAATTAATTACTCATTTCATAATGTTTTATGTGTCAAAAAATATTTTCAAAATATTATTCTCATTGTAGAAAGATAATTCTTTTGGAATTTTTCTGTACACGTTAATATTATATGGAGTAATGACATATACCATACCAAGCTGTAAAAGTTAAACTGGTGACCCACAGTAAACATGACAGCCTTCAAACTTTACTTAAAAGTACAAATGCTCTTAACTTTTGTCTATGTTACAAAAACTGCCCATCCTTTGAATTTGTTTTATACCCCTTTGCCACAGTGACAACCTCACAGATTGCAACTGATCTGTAGATCCATACACTCCGGTGGCTTGCAAATTCTTGTCTCGGTTACACCAGCATCTATTTCATATGCAAGTCCTAGATCTGTGACTTCATCATATCCATGTCCTGCCACCAGATACAGAAGCGCTTTGTTCTGCCTCTTTTCATGCTGGAGGAGTTTTTCCTAGCGGTTGCTCCTTGTTCTGAAACATGAAAATGTGTGAAGCATAAAACTCCAGCTGTGAATACTTACCTCCCTGCAGTGTTAAAAAGTTCAATATACAAAACACCTGGTTTCAAGCAAAATGTACACTAAGATATATGGCAATGAGACAGATTTAATATACCCCATAGGGCCCTCAAGCAGTTTCTAAATTAAAGACACAACATAGTTTGGTTGTTTGGGGGGGGGGCGGGTGTTTGGTTTTTGGGTTTTGTTTTTTTTAATGAGCCTTTACTATTTCAAAAATAATGAATCGATAGCTCTTCCCACTGAAGAGAAAGTCATGCAAAAAAAGCAATTTGTGGTGAGCAGAAAGGATGAGTATTCACTGTTATGCAAATAAAATCTGAAATATAAACTTTACATTATGAACAGAAAAAAAGTCTTTATTCCATGCAGAAGAAATACAGTGGCTCTCCAGAAAAGAAATTGGCAATCTCGACATGGAGATACCTGCTATGGGGCAAGTCTACAGTTCAGCTGAGGTTTACTTACTAGCAATTCAGCATGTTCAAGATTTATTTTTGTAACAGTTCAGATAACCAGATGTCAATACATTGGCATGTAGACTCCTATCAGAAGGTAACAATAAAGTAGAAGCTGTTCCTCCTACATTATGGTCTGCAGGCATTATTTCACCTTTATCTTTGACTGTACTTCCATACAGAGCTGTTCTAATGTCCAGGAGTATAGATGTGCCTTGAAATAATTGGCAAGAAGTTCACAAGAAAAAATAATAAGGAAATTTTAAAAAATCATAAATCATCAAACTTTGTTATTATGACTTCATACAACCGACACAGATGTCATCATTGTTTTTGTTTTCGCTCAGGCCCACATATTCATTTCTTCTAGCATAATCTTGCCTATTTAGTAAGTCTTTCCTTTGGACAATACCAGTTTTTTCTTCAGAGGGTAACATGTATAACAATGGGAACACAACCTTCCCCAACATATGGGCACGTGATCGAAAATGCATTTGTATCTTTAAATCATTTACACAATTTAAGTTTTAAAAGAACAGAGTTCTGGCATATATAAGGCATACCTATAAAGTTAAAAATGGAGATTTTCAATACTTTTTTCAGAAGAACCTTTGGGGCTCAAGTGTTTGATGCACCGAGGACTCAATATACCCATGGGGCTAATTGCTGAGGTAGGACCAAGAAATTTTTTGTAGGATAGATGATAAATTTTGGAGCCTGTGAATGAACTTGACAGCAGGTGTGGGAGACCAGCTGAGCTTCACCCAATACCTGGAATCCACTTCTACGTTGTCTGCAGCTAAGTCGAGGCCAGAAACAGATCTCTTGGAAGGCACAGAGAGCTCTTCCTCTGGGGAGGAGTGCAATCACAGCTCAGCTGGATTTTTTTCTGACTCATCACTATGAATTTAATATTCAAATAACTCTTAAAATAGAAGAGTACTGTCAGGTGCCATTGCTGAACTGTAATGTAATGGCAAATGGGTATGAATACTATTACAGAATGCAGACATGATGCATAAACTGAGTACAAGAATGTCAGGCAGAAACCAGTAACAGACTCAAGAGTAGAATTCATGGAGACATTTCATGAATATGCTAAAGAATTTTATTAAATATGTTTGTTTAGCCATATCTTCCATTTTCAGTGTCAACCACTGAAAAATTAGTAGGTTTCTGTCACATATAGTTGGTGGATTTTGTACTTTGTTTCTGCTGACATTCAAGATTTTCTTTTAATTATTCTCATCTTAGTGGTCATCACAAAGTAAAATAAATTAATTAATTTAAAAGCTCCTTAATGAAGCCATTACCTTTATGTATCTCTAGAGATGGATGAAGAAAGAATTACAGGAATAGATAAGGAACAGCTGTGTTGAAGCTACCATTACTAAAGAACAATTTTATAATCTACAGTTAGCCTCTGCATTAAAAAATAGATCAAATTAATACTTTGTGTTTCTGAGTTCAGTAGCTCTGTGTATATTCTTAGTCCATATAAAATTTAAATTATCCTTAATTTGTCTTAAAATACAGACTGTATAACTTCATATTTACCATGTGCTAAGGGAATAGACACAGGACAGTTGCATTGTTCATATTATATGCCATAATACACCCATATAGCTGCCTCAGCACTGCTTTCTTTCATTGTGGTTGCATAAAACATTGTTTATCTTTATGCTTAGACAATAAAATAAAATTTATTTTCCACAAAATATTTAAATCAACCTGATTATTAACAATGAGAACCATCTGTTTTTGCTGATCATGCTAAAATCAAAAAGTTCCAGTCAACATTTATTTAATAACTATAGTTTCAGGCTTCTTGGAAGGTAGTAAAACAGGATCCTAAAGCCTTTTTTCCCCTTTTGTTGATACAAAGTGTGTGTTTTAAAGGCATTATGAAGTGTGCAGTTAAAAAAAAAAAAAAAAAGATGCTTACTGACGATGCTGTTTTAAAGTTTTTACATTTCCCCTTTCTAATCCACAAAGTAACTGGATTCTTACCTGTTTATAAGTAATTACACACATTACTTCCTAATGTTATTTATTGATCTACCTCAAGCGAGAATCATCAGGACTTGTATGTTTATGTAGTGCTTATGGAAATTTCATATTTTTTCGACTGCAAAGTTCCCAAGTGCTGCTAAGATTTTAATTGAATAAAACAGCTTCCTGGGTTATCCTTTTGTCTTTACCTCTCCAAAATGAGGAAACCCCCCAAGGAGAGAAACTGCATTCACTCTAAGCTGTGGTCTACAGCTTGACTTAGTGCTCTATTGAACATTTCACCAGAATTCCAGGCCTTCTTTGTGCAGTTAATATGAATAAAGACTGATTAAAAGGAAAAAGGAAGATTAAACCAATTTTTTTTCTCATTTACAAAGATTTTAAATACCAGAAAGAAAGAGAAATTATATCATGTACAAGGAGAAATGAAGTGTAGGTTACTATCAGGAAATACCAGAATTAACAACAATATTCTCCCAAGGGTAGCAGGAACACCACTATTTGTAACTTCTTATTAAAATTGGAAAAAGTAAAGCAAAGAATGATCTTGCATAACTGGACAGTGTACTCTAGTAGATGTCTTAAATACCTAGATTGAGAAGTGTTTCTTTGATTAAGAGTTTACATCACGGTCTAGATAAATGGAATTTGCCATTTCTACATCATATTGAAATATTCATCATCCTTTTTTGTGTGAATGGTGTTTGCAGGCTGATTCTGATTTCAATGAATGTATTCAAATTTTGTAAATTGTAAATCAAATCATTGACAAAAAATAATTCTCGTCTATGAGATACCTTTGAATGATTCAGCATGCTTATACATTTCCTATGCTTACAATTAATTGTTTAAATAAGTATCACTGATCCCTTGACTGATGATAATGATTTTAAGCAGAAGGAGTACAATCAATGCCCAAGAAATAACAAATCAGAAATACTGTGTTCCACATGCATGACAAATCACTCAAATAACAGGATACTTTTAGGATTCAAGGCTGTTTCAATATATTCAGTGACTACCCAAATATTCACAAACAGTATGCTATGCAGCATAAACTCTATATATACTTTCATTTTTAAAATTCCTTACAAAACTTTGGGTTTTTTTCAATAATTGGAAGAACTATTCTTAGGAATTTGTTTTCACAAAGGTTAAAAGACAAAATTGTTACAAATCATAAATGTTCAGTGAGATTTCAAGGTTTCACTGAATGGGAATGGCATGTTAAAATGCTAGATTTTAGTAGGTGTTTATATAAGAAGTAATGTCAGAACTGTTAGTAATAAGAACACTATCATTTACCTGTAGAAATAATGTAATTTTGTTTGTTGTTTTTTAATAAAGGTAAGCTCAGAGCATGCTTTCAGTCAGTTCAAATCTTTTTTCAGAACCAACTTTTAACCACAATTTATTTGCAAGTGCAAGCTGCTTTTCAAGAGCAAGAAAAGGAAAACATCAGGTAAACACCTGTAAGAGGAGGTATCTCTGCACATGTTTCAGCAGGTGTTTCTTTCAAACTGCAGCTGCCTTGTAACTCAAATTTCTAGTAGACATCCTAGAAACACAGCCCATGAAAACATTTCCCATTTAAAAGTCAGTCTTGCATTCAGAAGAAGTACCCAAGGAAAAAAAGTAGGTATTTTTATGGAGGATTAATCTTCACTCTGTTAGTATTAACAAGCTTGAACTATTGCAAGAGATGATATAAATGAAGTTAGATTGGATAGGATAAATTCATTTATGTACCACAGCCACTATGCCTTGACTTCGAATAAACAGTTTTTTAGTTATGTTTTGAGAAACAAGTTGGTTATGGGAAAGGGGTACTCCAATGCAGAATTTTCCCCATTTTAAACACTTTAGGTGGTAATTTCATTATTTATATTTTATAATGAGTTATTGTCACATCCCAATTTCTGAGGGCGATGACTCAGGTTTGCTGTTTCCCAGGCCAGGACTAAGGTGAAACGACACCAGGGATCCTTTAACTCACAAAACTC